>JAZGTK010017809.1:0-12121 GCA_036877625.1 Ambastaia sidthimunki
CCATTTGGTAGATAAACAAAATTGTTATTTCCCCCTTACATCAGTTCCACAATTACCATCGGCCATGTCATCAGATGATACTTTTTTGTTGTGTAAAACAACAAAAAACGTTTAATTTGCCATTGTATTGTGTGTATACTGGCATTATTTAGTGCATACAATCATATTCTTTAGATACTGGCATAAGTCATTAAACACAAAACTGGTCAACCAATCATCTCTACACAACAATAGGTTAATAATCCTTAACTGCTAACCTGATTGACTTCTTGATGCATAAGTGGCAGAATCGATGTCCACATGGCGTCTGTACTGCCGACCTGAGACCCATCAGACAGATAGGACATTCATACTTGCTTTCTAATGGAGGGTCAAACTCTACATCATAGCCCTGCTGGTCTGGTGGGGAACAAGAAGACACACTAATGGTTGAGGGGTTCTCTGTTGGGCTGAGATACGACTCTCTTGACTCTTTCTCCATGGCTGCTGCACAACTGTTGTGTTCGCTGTTAAAACAAGCACCGCCGAGGCTGGACTTTTCTGTGTCATTGCAGGCCATCTGTAGTCACATCAGGAGAGTGAGAAATATAGAAAGAGAAAATAAGAGGCATGTTTCCCAGCTAATCTTTCAAACAAACATAACATCAAAATACATGGTTATACATATCATTTGTACGAACAACACCCAAATTCAGGTTCTAATGCGAAATGAAACAGGTCTAAGATGATAAATCATTTATCATTATGATTCATAATTTTTACTCATTGAACCGCTGTTTCCTGCCCCGCAACGCTGCTGGGCGGGTCTGTATCGTGGAAGAAACTTTCTCAATCAACAAGTTCAAAGTTTTTTGTTTGTTTTAAATCCCAAAACTGAATCACAGCGCAAACGCAACAAAGGATTAAGGATATATTTTAAGCCATAAATAATTTTCCATGTAAGTGAATTAAAGAGTTATTAAACGGAATCAGACATATGCGACTTTCCTGCCGTCCAACGTCCAAACGAAATTTCCTGCAGTTTATGAAAACACGTGTTTTAACCATTTAATATTAATGTTACATTATCACGCACCTTTTATTATGAGATATAATTCGATTAAAAATGTTGTACCTTCATTTACAAACCTTAGCTTGGTCCGGCCTCGCCGTCTACAACTTCTTCCTGTATTGACTCGAAACACGGGGCACAGCGTCACTGGGTCAAACCTTCACGCGTGATGCTGATCTCAAACCAGCTTCCGACAACCGAGTCGCTGTGAAAATCACTGCAAGTCCAAAGTCTCCGCTGTTCTCAGATCGGTTTTTACGAACACTATCGTTATAGAGCAGAAGGCGCGTTTTGCGGTAGGATTCGCATCTCACTTATATTGTGAATTAAACATTGCAATCCACCAGACAGCGCTGTTAGCTCAGATCTAAGTGTAGTAGTAAGTGTGAAGACGTGTGATTTTAATTGAATATTGAGCTTAATATTGAGTTTATAAAATACGAGTAATGTTTACTGCACTTGTTGACAAACTGTTAGTTCTCTATTATGCATAATACGATTGAATAGCTAAGTGGGGAAGTTTAGAAGTGTTTATTTTGGATGGTGGAGTTTAAGCTAAACACAACATGTCAGAATATCTTAATATTTATATAAATACGTCAAATACATATGGCGTGCTTAGAATCACCTTGTTGACCGGGCATTTGCTAGCCTTTCTTATTTAAAAAAGTCAGCAAAATCGATTTTTCCCGAACATTTTCAATCCAATTCAATTTACTTTTTGGCACATGTTTGACGCAGGTGTACAGGGAGTGAAAATCTGTTGCATAGTCCTAGCAATGCAGTTACGAATGTGATACACAACATAATAATAAATACACTAAGCACAGTAAATACATTATACACAAAATGCAATAGTGTCATAAATGTGCTGTTTTCGTATTGTGTCATTTAGCGACTTTTCGAGTAAGCCTTAACTAGTTTCCATTAAAAGTTGTCAACATTGTGTTTTTGTTGCCCAGTTCAATGGCGTAGCTATACCAGTTTTCGATTCTAACAAATTGCCTTTTGCAAGCAAGCAACATAAAACCACCAGTATTTACTAACTGTATTTAAAATGGACCATTTTTTGATCGAAGAGTTCTTTAAAGAATGATTGGGATAGCCGCTACCCTGACTGTATGTGGCTCCCATAAACATAAATGAGACTATATCCAAATTGCATTGTACTGGGTGTAGTGCGCAAACTGCTATTGAGATGAACGAGAATGGGCAGGTATATTAAACCTCTTTGGCACAGTCTCTCACTTAAACTAAAAGTACTGCTGATAGTCAACATAGAATAAAGGTTATGGTTTCCCTTTATTGCACTTAACCACATTACTAATGTGCCTCTTGTGGTCGGATAGTGGTCTAAGGTACATTTGTATTACTATATGATCTTGATAAAGTTTTCCTTTTTTACAATTTAAGTAATATACCTTAAAATTGATTGAGAGGAAACAAAAACTGTTAAGCTAAGGGTCCATTAGTAACACACAGTAGCTATATTTATAAGATATGTTCAGACATACAAGCCTGTGAAACAAAATAACAGCAATGACCTGTTATTTGTGGATATAGACTTTAATCAGCTGCTGTAAATCTGCTTCGTAGCAAACTTATACTGACATAAACGTTTCTGAAGGAGAGACAATGTAACAACATAATTCAGTCTGTCTTAGTGTCACCAATTGCAAATTACCTAAATTGACTGTTCAAATTATCTATTACAAGCATAATAGTGAGCAGTGATAAACAGACAGGGTCAGACTTACAGAAATGAGGTAAAAAGAAACTGTCCAGTTTGTATTTTCCATATGACCAGAGTCCATAAATATCAACAGTTTTGGTCAATTATAATAAAGGTTCATTTTCTGTGAGATGTTTGCGCTTGGCTTCATATGGAATTTATTGGTCAGTCTATTGAAATATTTAGGATTGCGAAAACAAATCACTTTATCTGTTAAAGCTGAATTTACTAATACTGTTCCAACTAGAGCCATTTGTTGCTCATTTTAAACACAAATGAAAGATAAAGTGACTTTGACCGAAATAATCCCTCACATTGATTCCATCATATATTTCATATTTGCGTGTAGAGTAAATATTAATATTGTGTAAAGACAAGCAAACCTTCATTAGCTGTGAGCGTCATTTATGTATGTTTATACACCGAAGTACATTGTTACGTTGTTTATTTTCTAATTACAATTACTAGTGTATTAGCATATGCGCAAGACTATTAGTGGATTGGACTGACTATCAATGGATTAGTTTGACTCCCAAAGTTTGATTTGTATAATTTTTGGCCAGTGCTGGTGGTCTTACCTTTTTCTCCTTGTTGCCCAGGGAGTCTTGTTGTAAAGCCTTATACATAGTGCCCTCTTCTGGTCGATTGTTGAACATTTTTGCTTCTTTGAATATCAGTTAGGACATTGTGTTTTACAAACAAAAAATATTTGCACAATTGTAACTTTCTATTCTAGCTGTTTACATTAAATAAATCTGAGTTATCAAAAATAAATGAAGTGATTAACATTGTACTGAAAAGCTTAAAAACAACTGAGCCCTTAATTGTGTTGTTGTTTATGTAAAGGCAAAAGTCATCAATAAAATACAATTCAGAACAATACAAGTTAAAAACCTCATCACTATTCTACAACTAAATAAACAGAGTTTCTTTAATCATCACAGCCCAACAGCTCCATGCGTAGAGTTATCCTCTCGTGCCATTCCCAGGGCAAAAAACGAACAAACCGGGCAAAGAAGGGAGGCTCAAACAAGTTCTTTTTCTGTGTGTTGTTGTCAGTATTGCCTTGAAAAATCTGTACAAAAAGACATTTTTATTCAATGAGACAGATAAAGCGTGACCTTAATGTTATATTTTAAACAGAGACGTTATCACTGCAACCTTATCTGTTTTTGTTTTTTGATCCTGTACGATGTTCCACGACTGGCCGTCATCACTGTACGCGATCTTAAAAGCTGTTACAAACTGCACAACTCCAAAATCTTTGGCACCCTGAGTGATGATGCCACTGATTCTTTTAGGTTTCTCCAAATCCAGCTGAAAAAGATGAGAAAACATAGACAGTAATTTAATATGATTTATTTGGAGTTCATTTGTTTAGATAGATTTGTATGTGTCATGTTATAATGTTAAAGCAATTTTGTTAACTAAAGTTGACAAAGATAACTTTGAAGTTTATATAAACTCTTTATTTTGAATCTTTTCCACAAGTTTTGTTTGTAACTTTACACTCATCAAACCTTTTAAAAAAGTAAGTGAAAACAGAAAAATAAAACAACAGCTTTAGTTATGTAAACAATATTCCATTCGGAAAGCTTTTACCTGGAGCCACTCTGAGCGGTTGTTGCTAGCTGCCGCCCAGGCATTAGTCTTGCCCTGCTTGTCCAGGCGAGCATAATGTGGGTGCCAGGTAAAAGCATCTATACCCCAGGTGCGGTAGGCACTGGATGCTGAAAGCTGCACGTCGGAGATGAGACGGGATTTCATGCCCAGTGGATCAGTGCAGCTAAACGCGCTGGAGTGAGCTGTCATGTTAGTGACAATATAAGAAAAAGTGTCATAAAAACCTTAATATTTTTTTCTATATTTGTTCTGGTATTTGCTTCCGAAACTCAAAATAGTGCTTTATAGTTAGAACTGCAATCACCATTTAGCTCACAGCCCACGAGTTCCATCCGCAGAGTACAGGCTTTTCGGCACGTCACGGGAATGATGCGAATATACTGAGCCACAATCGGAGGGTCAAACAAGTTTGTCTTGGTTCCATCATTATCTGTATTTCCCACAAAAACCTTAAACAACAAAATCAAAAGGACATACCGTAAGAAGACCTGTGGTGACAAAATATAAACATCTGCAATGTTTTTTTTACATTTATTGCATTCAACAGTATGTGTGTTTCCTGGGATAGAACCAATAACCTTGGCGTTGCAGGCAGCATGCTCTACCGGTTGAACTACAGTTTCTTACTATGTCTTTCCTCTGGCCATCTGCTCTGTACACTCTGTAGGTTTTGCCATCGAAGCTGGATGCCACTTTAAAACTTTTGACAAACTCAGCTATCCCCATGCGACTCGCTCCTTGGGTGATGATCCCAGTCAGACGCATCATCTTCTGCATATCAATCTAAAATGAGATGATAATAATATGAAATAATCATTTTATATGTTTTCAACAACCCAGGTGTACAACAGAATGAATTATGTGGTCATATATTATACAGTCAATAAAAGCCAGATGAAAACTTAAGTCTACAAAAAACACCCTCAACCTGAATCCAGGGGTTCTTGTCTTGGGGGGCGGAGCTCCAGGCATTGACAATGCCCTGGTTGTTGAGGCGAGCAAGCTCAGGTCCCCAGTGTTGCAGTCCTAGAATTCCAGAGTCTACAGAGGAAGCAGAGATTTGGGACTCTACAATTCCTCCTCCCTCCATCCCCAACAGAGATGTACAGCCTGCACCATATAGAGCAGTAATGGCCTTTAATAAGGTATTAAATCTTGTAGTGTATTTTATATTCTCTTGCTTAATGTTGCATGACTTGCCACCTTGTTTTAAACTGACCTTAACCAGCTGTACCTAAGTTACTGGAATCTATAGTCAAAGTGAATCGGATATGATTTTTGGATACAAAAAAATCTGATCCCGTGCATATTTTTGTGTTTACATATGTGCACCAAATTCCGATCTGAGTCAGATGTGGGTTAAAACATTTCTTTTTTTGTGGCATTGTAAACACAACCTAAATCACTCACTCTGAGACAGGAATCAAAGTTCAGAGTTTGCTACAAGGCCCCTTGCAGCAGCCAAACTAAGTGCCACCCTAAAAAATACACCCTAACTTTATTGCTTCTATAAATGAACAGGGGCCAGACTAAACACATTACAGACAGAATGGTAAAAAATTAAAAAACAGATACTTACGTAGCTGGCATTGCTTCCCAACATATGGAGAGGGGCACTGGCAACTGTAGTCCCCATCCAGATCACGGCATTGGCCTCCATTCTTACATGGCTGGTTTGCACAGTCATTCACATCTGTGTTAGAACACCAAAAATCATAAACTGTGTTATAGTTTCACTGTGTTATAGTTCTGTAGTTTCACTGTGTAGTGCTAAAACTAACAGGGTCAAATTGGGATTTTTTACATATAACATACCAAAGCATACTTCATTAATCTGTGCCTGTTTAGTTAAGCATTTATAGCTTTTTCATACAATGGGACTGAAAAATTAGATAGTACTAATAAAAAAATGACATTACAATCACATGTAAAAGTGTATTTTATGTATATTATGTATAAAATGATTACGCCAATTTTTTCAAAAATATCCACTAGGGGGCAAACTTCTCTTTTTCAGTAAGCTGTAGCATCAATCAAGGTTGATAACATACTGTGCCCATGACTAGCAGTAATACAGCATATCTACAGTATGCAAAATATTAAAAAAATCTATTTTATACAATGCAAGAAGCATATAATTTTGCACTGCACATATTATTGTGGGCAACTTTGGCCTTTTTGATCCACTTTTCTGCAGTGTTTAGTTCTATCTCTAATCAAACTCACCTGTCTCTTACTTTCTAGTAGTTCTGAAGATCTTGAGCAGCTTGTGCAGTTGTGTCTAATTACAGGGTTCAAGCTAAACTGTGCAGGAAAGTTGACTGTGAGGGCTGAGTGAGAGTTGCCCACTCATGGGTTAAAGGCTGGTCTTGGAAAATATAACAGGTACTCTGTGCTCATGCTTTTTGAGGTCTGATCATGACACAGAAAGGCTATAATCTAAAAAACAGTGACCTCATGTCAACAACACCAGACGTTGTTTTGCTTCTAAACTGTTAAGAGGATTGAGAAAAACAATCCTAAAGCTTGAATTCACCTTGTCCGCCTAAAGCTTGAATTCACCTTGCCATAACAGAAATGAAGGAATTCACAAGGAAAAAATCTGTATTTTGAGCTTGGAATTTTTACCCATCGATTTATGAATTATTAAATTGTACAGGTTTTTTTTACTTTAAAACATAAATATAAAAGAATCACTACCTTCATCTGCTATTTGTAATTTTAAAAACACAATGGCCCACAATAGAATTATGCATTAAAAAAAAATTAAAAATTATAATTACAGATGGATGTAACATTATACTCTAAAAGTTAAAAATGTCTTTAATGAATCTGTTTACTGTACTGGACATTATGCATCAAAGGGTTAAAATCATTCAGGGTCTTGTATGGACTGGAAAACTTTAATGAGGCCTATTTAAAACTCCCATTTTTATAGCTCTCTCTAACCACTACTGACTGCTCAACAGCCTGGGTGTGCCTGTTATTTACACCAGTGCTACTGAATATACATTTATAAACTTAGGCCCAATAAAATAAAGTGGAACAGAGAGGATACAGCATACAGTAATGGAAATATAGCCTCTGTGCTGTTTACCTGCAGCCATAATAATATTCATCATGTAGAAGTTTATTCATGTTTTTTTAACATGAATAAACCACTCATTGCATCACACAGGGACTCTGCATAAACAAACTCAATGTGTGTTTTTGTTCCAATTTAAAAAGTCATTTTTTGAGATATTGGAAGGACTAATTTGCCATCGTGATACATCATTAAAATATGGTGATTGTCGATGGGACAGACAAACACAAAATGTTTGAGAACATTTAAAAGATGAGTGACACATTACTCAGTAAAAAGAGAAGTCTTTAATCATAGAATTATTACATGGGTTTACTGTTGCTAAGATACCTAAATATTGGCTGAGACTTTCCTTTTTACTTTAGTGCATAAAATTAAAAAAGCATGGGTCAAAGTGACAATGATGGAGCAGGTCACAGATTTCAAAAATTAGCCTGTCGGTAGGTTGCATCTTAATTAAGCCCTGGTTAACTTCACTTACCGTCTTGTTAGCTAGTCAACAATTACCCAATACTAATGAACAAAGATATGGGATAAGCTTTCTCTAAATCTAAAATAAGTGGTATAAACTTACTTATTTGGCAATGTGGACCCTCGAACCCAGCTTGGCATTTGCACACATACTCATTAAAAACATCTCCTCTTCTGGAATTAGTGATCACCTCACACATGCCATCATTTTTACATGGGTTTGGGTTACACGGCCCTAAAGCAGGAAACAGACATGTAAGGCCTGAAGTATCACAATGTGGAAAATTATTCAAAGGCGAGAAAAAAGTTCTGTGATCTTCTGAACATCAAACAGACATTAAACAGAGACAGTTCATCTTAGGTCAGATACAGTAAAAATATTTTTAACCGCTTTCTGTGGCATTGCAAGTATCTCCAGCAAATCCCTCAGCACAGATGCAAAAGAAGGGATCTTCTCCAATGCCAGTCACACATGTTCCTCCGTTGTGACACATGTTCACCTTGCAGTAATCTCCTGTGGAGGCACACAAGAATGGAATTACAAAGCTTAGACTGGAATTAGCTCTTATTTTGTAATTGTAATACTCAGCAATGGACTGAGTGGTCCTGCATATTAAGCTTTGAGAAGGAAAAAGAGAAGCAAACAGGGAAGAAATTATTTTCGAGCTTCTAAACAGGATTAGGAGAGTACAAAAGATAAGTGATGTGAGCAGCATAACTAATGTGGATGTTGAACTTTAAATCGTGCACATCAAATACAAGGAAAATGTCCAAGAGAATATATCAAAAGCAGAATAACTTGTTATGTGCTTCTCATATGTGCATGATTGTGTGTGTAACGCAACAAAACACATCTGAAGCAATCGCGAAAAACAACAAGCCATTAGCCGCTCATGCTCTGCTTGAGAAGATACTGCATTCTGACTGGTCGGTGTGTTTGCATTAAAAGACTGCAAACATAATGCAATAACATTGAAGATTTCAAGTACGCGAGAGGAGAGATGTTACACAACATGTCCGCTGAGAAGCTGGGAGATTTGTGTCGTGTTTACTCCCTGAGCTCATTAAGATTACATGTGTAGGTTCTTGGGATACGTTTGAGCAAGAAATTTGAAATATACTCATATTTATTACAGACACTTTTATTATATAACTGTGCATAGATTGGCAGTGCAGCATTTTATAGTTGTGTTTTCTTTAATTTTTTTTAAGGTGAGTAAATCTTTTCAACCTTACTGTAGGGAATCCTTATTCATCTTAACCTATATTAGTTTTAACAATAGACAAATTTCTCTACTATTGATTCATTTAGATTATTTAAATTCAGCATTTGGATTATATATAGATCAATAAAACAAATACTGGAGAAGCTACACAACATAAATTTGAACAGAAGAGATTCCAGTATGTTAATTTAATAAGAAAGTGCCCATAATCTGACATATGGTTTTTGTTACAAAACTATTAATCTAGCTTTATAACATATTTATAACATATTCATCTAGTCTATAAAACAATATCAGCCATATTCTAAACTGTCCACTATTTTGAGGTATTATGACTTATATATTTTTTTAAATATAAGAACAAAAATGAAATGAGTTGAAATGAGAACAAAAAAAACCAGACTGCATGAATTTTAAAACTATGAAATGTTCATTACAAATAAACAACAAATAAACCACCGACAATAACAAAGTCTAGCGAACTTTTGTAATATCATGCCTTTAATTTTCTGTACTCAAACACAAACATCCCAAAACACGGCTAAATAAACTATCTAAAACTATAACAGCGGTTGCGCTCCATGCAGTTTTCCCATGTACAATTGAAACATACAATAGATTACAGTAACTATAAAGGCATTGAATTTTACTTAAAACTTAAATATTATTACTTACCATTTACAGCACAAATACTGCAAATGACTAAACTGACAAAAACGATTTTACACGAACGAGTGAGACTCCGAGTCTTCATATTGGTACTATTGGTAAATGCCGTTTGTTTCTAAAATGTCTCGGACTGTCTTGACCGCTAGGTCTATGACGTCATCCTTAAACGTGAAAAGGAGCTCAAGCATCGGCGGCGAGCGCTGTTCACGCGCACTGTTCTGTTTTTGACAGTTTTTATCATGCTGTGCAGATCACTGCTATAGGGAAACTGCCAGTGCTACAACAAAGGGGAGCAACATTATGCAGAGCTGTTTTCCGGATGTTGTGCTTGGCAACCTAAAATATGTATAAAACTATGTGCACAGCTGTTTTCACATACAAACGTTCAGTAATCCTATTGTGCCTGTACAGAAAGCCATTACAGTACACAACATGTTTTGATGATAAAGTACATTCTGTGTTGTGTCGTCCTAAAGATATTTTAAAAGGGAACAGAACGTCCACTCAGAATTCATTTCCGTGTTGGGCACGCGTAAAACACGTGATACTTGATGTGGACTCGGATTGGTTATTCTGTGTACTTGTGTCTTACGAACTGCTTTCCTTGGATGAATAAGAAAACAAATCTATTATTTATGAATAAGAAAAAAATAAAACTCGATTGCATTACATTAAAACGCATTACGTTGAAATAACCCAACATGCGCGCAATGGCAAGCTTGTAAGCCATATCGTAACATTTTAGACAACAAGAGTGGGCGGGCTATCATTGTCGAGTCATATTCTGTGTTGTTGAAGTGCAAGTAAATAAATCGGGAAAAAATCTAGGAAAAAGCGTCGTTGGCTTTCGACTGGATTCATGGTATTATCTAACTTAATGAATGTCTGGTTGTACAGTTAATTCGTTCAAGCTTATAGGTGCGTTCTGGAGAACTGATCTATAGATAAGACGGTAAGTCACACGTATGGCAGTTGAATATAAATACGTCCAGCATGGTGGACATAAATAACAGACCAGCGGGTTAGCCGTAGCCACGTTACAAGTGAATAGACACGTGTAGATAATAATTCTAGATCGGGTGCAGATTTGTACACCGCAGGGCTCAAATGTCATTTTGTTCATTTACCTGTATATTGTTTGCCTGCAGTAAAGCATTTGGTTTGACTGGTTGTTATATAAAAAGACGGCCACATCATCAGATTCGTGTTCATCGTTATGTGCAGCTGTAATACGTTTTAGTCAAATAAACCAGTTGTTTATTTTAAAAGATCTATAAAAATAGTCTAATCTAAACTGGTGTGATTTAAATGTGAACTTGAAATGGGTCAGCCAATGGTGTAGCACTTCTGTTTTTTTTAGCATTCAAGCTTTCTGTAAATTATAGGACATTCACTTATTTTAGTAGTTTAAGTCAGGCATCATGTACTCCGTACTTAGGAATATTTTTATTATTATTAGTTTTCCAGCATTGTTAGTGGTTGCCCAGGATGGCAGAAGCACACCAGGCTGTGGCCTTTCAGTTCACCGTCACCCCTGATGGTATTGACCTACAGCTCAGTCATGAAGCTCTTCGGCAGGTCTATCTGTCTGGCCTTCACTCCTGGAAGAAGAGATTTGTACAGTTTAAGGTACTGACAGTGTCTCCTTTTCCCACCATTATAGGTCATAATAGCATCATGGTTTGTAGAGTTATAAACATGTGTTTTTTTATTCTTACAGAATGGGATTTTGAATGGGGTGTACCCAGGAAGTGCTCCAGGGTTTATGCTGGTGATGGCAGGGTACATGGGAAGGGCACATTATTTAAACGTGGACCCTTCCTTAGGATTGCTTGTCAAACTTGGAAAACACGTCCCAATCAGGTATGTCTGTCCCATCAACACTGTGTGTTACTCCGCAGCAAAAAATGTGTCTGCAGAAGGACAGGTAACTGAATACATAATATTATGCTCATCATATTAAACGTTATTGTCCATTCTCATAATATTTTTTTAATAAATTGTCTCACGGGTGGTATAAATGATATATTATTAGATATTTTAACAGTCAGACTCCTCTGTGCTCCTCTTTTCCAGTAGGTACATTTCTCCTCAAAACCAGATGTTAGTTGGAGGTGTAATGGTGGGCACGGGGCTGTGGATTGCTATCATATTTACCATGAGGAATGCCTTGAAGGGCCTGTTGTCATGGCATGGCTGGATGAATGCTACCCGTGGCAAAATGACCTGGAAAATTCAACTTTGGCTGGTTTGTTTGCCATTAA
>JAZGTK010017810.1:0-12121 GCA_036877625.1 Ambastaia sidthimunki
TAATAACGGTCTTTGATGAGAAAGATCTTATGTTTAAAAGCCCGAGCTTTAAATGGCGTTTATTTTCTATCGTGTTATTTCCTGTATTTATTGCAATAAGATTTTGCCTAGATATTGCTGCGTGTTTGTTGTTATGCCTCACTGACCGGGGAACAGACACAATCTCTATATGTTTAACCATACACACATTGTCAATATTTTAATTTACATAACAGCAGCGGCTAGAATTAGAAGTTGAACTTGCCAGTCAAATTGAGCGGATGGTCCTTGTGATATTGTCCGATAGTAGAGCTGCTCCGAACTGGCTGGGGTGCAGGCCGTCTGGACGGAAAAGCCTCGGTCGCTCCCAAAAGAGATACCAATTATTTATAAACAGTAGATTCTGTTCATTGCACAAGGAAATTAACCACTGATTTAAAGAAAAAAGTCTACTGAACCTTTTGCTTCCTCGTCGATAGGTAGGAAGTGGTCCTGATATGATTACCTTTGTTGAGGGCGATGAGCTGCGCACTGATTCGACCATTTTCTTGAAGTCCTTTTTTAGAATTTCTGACTGCCTCATCCTGATGTCGTTCATCCCCGCGTGCAGCACAACAGCACCAACGCTATCGCCATCGCCATCCTTTAGGATCGCGGGTACCTGTGCATGTCAAGCACACGTGCACCAGGAAAACAATGCGTTCGCACCTTACCTTTGGCAAAGGTAGCGTGAACATGGCGGATGATGGAATCTCCAATGATCATGGCAGCACATTTAGGCTCATGAAGAGGGGTGAAGTGGTAGTGGGTAGCGATCCGGATAGCAAAGAAAATTTTTTCACAAGATTCGAAAGTTTTTACAACTGTTAGATGGAGCTTTAGCTTTAACCACGCTGCAGTAACAGACCGGAAACCAGATTATTGTATTATTGGGTCAACTGTAGGAATCAGACTTTCAGGATCACACTTTTCAGGTTTGTCCAGATGTTGGAGGATGTAGTGCAGTCCCATATTGACTGCATCATCCACAGACCTGTTTGCTCGGTAAGCAAACTACAGAGGGTCCAGCAAGGGTCCAGTAATGTCTTTCAAGTAGGCTAACACCAGTCTTTCAAGTGACTTCATGATCACTGATGTTAAGGCAACAGGTCTGTAGTCATTTAGTCCTGTTATTTTTGATTTCTTGGGTACAGGGATGATGGTGGAGCTTTTAAAGCAGGACGGGACTTTACACAGCTCCAGTGATCTATTGAAAATCAATGTAAAGATGTATGACAGCTGGACAGCACATGCTTTGAGGCAGGCTGGAGAGATGCCATCTGGGCCTTTGGCTTTCCTTGCCTTCTGTTTCCTGAAGACTTTCTGTACATCATTGTCAGAGATCTTAAGTGCAGGCTGAGAGGCAGTATGGGGGAAGGAGGGAGTGCAAGGTGTTGATGGCTGTGTTGTAAGGTGGTCAGAGAGGGTGTGGGGTGTCAGACCAGGCTTTTCAAGCCTGCAGTAGAACTCATTCAGTATCAGCGAATAGTTGATTCTCCACAGTGCTGGGGGATGGTGACTTGTAGTTGGTGATGGCTTTCGGGCCCTTTCACACTAATGTAGGGTTGTTGCTAGAGAACTGGTTTTCCAGCTTTTTGGTGTAGTTTTTGGGGTTTTTTTTATCAATTTTTATCTCCCTGTTCAGTGTGTATTTGGCCTGTTTATACAAGTCTTTGTCCCACAAGTTTATGTGCTGACTGTATTTAGGAATGTAGTATGTCTATCCAGATCCACCACGCTGTTTAGAACAGTGTTACAGAGCCATGTCTCATGCCAACACAGTCAACATCAAAGTCTTAAAGAGCCATGCAAGTGTATACATCAGCCAGCTTGCACTTGCGTTTTAGACAGACAGGCTTGCTTGATGTGTTGATAACTTTAATGGGTGTACTGCCGTCCCCCCAAAAGGACACAACTATCCTACCCACCAACATATTTCTAGGTGCAGTGCGTGCTGTGCTCCACAACAACTGTACTGCCTGGGGATAAATCTTTGTTACTAGCCAGCTTTCCCCACACTATATGTACTTTCATGGGCTCCAAAGTGACAGCATGCTTCAGTTTTACAGTTTCTACTTTTGTAGGTGGATCTGTCCCCTTCCATACTTCAACATTATGCAAAAGTTGTATTAAAGCTTCTGTATTAGAATTCTTGACTTCTGAGTGTGATATGGTGGTACCTGAGGAGTTATTACCAACTCTTACTGTCTGTGGTCTGTTGGTAAGAAAGTCCAGTAGCCAGTTGCAAAGTGGGGTGCTGATGCCTATAGCTCGGAGTTTATCCACCAGGTTTTGGGGGWTGACTGTGTTGAAGGCGGAGCTAAAGTCAATGAACAGCATCCGCACATAGCTGTTTTTGTTTTCCAGATGAGCCAGGCATAGATGAAGTGTTGTTGCTATGGCATCATCAGTGGAGCGCTTGGGACGGTATGCAAACTGAAATGGGTCCAGTGTAGTGGGGAGACTGGATGTTATGTGGGCCTTGACCAGCTTTTCAAAGCACTTCATTATGATGGAAGTGAGTGCTATGGGTCGGTAGTGATTCAGCGTTGTGACTGGTGATTTCTTGGGTAGCAGTATGATGGTGGTGGCTTTGAAGCATGCTGGTATGATCGCTTGGCTCAGAGAGGTGTTGAAGATATCTGTGAGAACGTCAGTGAGTGAGTCTGCACAGTCTCTAAGCACACGCCCAGGTATGTTGTCAGGACCTGCAGCTTTCCTGGGGTTCACCTTGAGTAGGGTCCTCTGCACGTCAGCTGGATCCAGATGAAGTGTTTTATTGTCCGAGCAGGGAGGGGCTTTTGTAGGTGTGGTGGTGTTGTTTTCTTCAAACTGGCTGAAGAAGGTGTTGCTTGAGTTAAGGAAATCCTTGTTGTCCTCGCACGGTGGGGGTGTTGGCCTGTAGTCGGTGACTGACTGGATGCCTTGCCACAGGCATCTGGGGTCTTTTGTGTCTGTTAAGTGTGATTGGATTTTCTGTCCATAGGCACGCTTGGCTACTCTCACGCCCCGGTTCAAGTTGGCCCTGGCGGATCTGAGGGCGTCTTTGTCTCTGGACTTGAAAGCAGTATTCTGTGCTCTCAAGAGCTTACGTACCTCTCTGATGAACCAGGGTTTTTCGTTGGCTCTCGTTGTGATGTTTTTGATGACGGTCACATCTTCCATGCATTTGAATATGTATCCCGTCACAGACTCAGTATATTCTGTTATGTTGACATGTTGGTTGTCAGTGGCAGCCTCCCTAAAAACAGACCAGTCTGTGCAGTCAAAGCAGTTCTGGAGAGCTGAGGTAGCTCCTTCTGGCCATGTTCTGATCTGCTTCACAGATGGCTTGCTCCTGATTAGTAGTGGTGTGTAGGCTGGAATTAACATAACAGAGAGATGGTCTGAGTTCCCCAGGTGGGGGTGGAGAACAGCTCTGAATGCCTGTTTAATGTTGGAGTAGACCTGGTCAAGAGTGTTCTTTCCCCTGGTCGCAAAGTTCACATATTTGTGGTAATGTGGAAATGCTGTCTTCAGGTTGGCCTGATTAAAATCGCCAGCGATTATGTAAACAGAGTACAGGTTAGTGTTTTGCATTGAGCTCACAGACTGATACAATGTGGACAGTGCGTCCTTTGTGTTTGCGCTGGGTGGAATGTACACAGCCGTGATGTTAATGGCTGTGAATTCTCTAGGCATGTAGAATGGTCTGCATTTAACTGTTACAAATTTTATACCCACAGAACAGTGACTTGAGACAATTACAGCATTTGTACACCAGTTGTTATTGATGAAAATACATACACSGCCTCCCCGGGATTTACCACTGAGAGCATGGCTCCTGTCCACCCGGAATGTTGGTCATACCACTTCTCACTTTATGCTGTCTGTAAGATCTAGTTGCATGCTGATAAGAACACTGATCCAAAACTCATTCCAAAAGATGGATCATACAATTTAAAAACTGATCCTGACTAGACTGCTCAGTAACCTAAGGTGCCGGTACCACAACAGCAGCTGTCTCTAAACCATGACCGTGAGCACTCAAAACATTYGTTGACTGAGCATGACACACAATGCTACTCACATGTGCATTAGACTTGCGCTGTTGAAGCGTATTCTTCCTTTGATACTCATCCAGTCTAACCTGAACATCAGCTGCAATCCATTCATCCAGTGGCTTACACTTGAATATAAGAGGCAGCTCTGGATCGGGACAGTTGAATGAACATTACAGTAACTTCACAAAAGGGGTCATCTAGACTCTTACCCTGTCTCTTCAGTCCTTCCCCAGTGATGTCGATAGCATTGTGCAGCTTAATCCAGTAGTTGAATGGTTTCTTGTTTCTCAAGGCCATTGTGGCATAAAAATCTGCCAAAGGCATGCATGAATACACAGTCACTACAATGTTGTTTGAGAAGGTGAAAAAATGGCTTTGGACCCTTACTGAGGTCGATAGGTGGGTTACTTCTCAGTCCAACCTTTACCACATCACATGCTCTGCCCTGTAACTTAGTCAACACTTCGTCAGCGTTTTCTCAAGTACACTTTTACTGTTTCCACCCACTCATCAACAGAAATCTTCTCCTCCGCATCACCTCTGAAGTATGGAGGTTCATTAACAACATGCTTAACAATTAAGCTTGCTTTTGACAGTTCACTCATATTGAAAGTTGAGTCACTTTGTTTGTTTTGGCCAAAAAAACCCAGATTCGAGACAAGTGACAATGTTCCGGCCAATGCTACTGCCTATCTGTTTAACAATGTCATTAATCAGGTTCACTGGCATAGCATTTAAATCAGATAATTGCACAGAATCATCAGAAACTGCACAAGACTGAGACACAGTAGGTGTCTGCACATCAACACTTCTTGTGTGAATAGGGGTTGAGAAATGTGGACCAATTTTATCAGCCCCACCAATCAGTGTATGGGCAAACCTCAGTACACCTCTTCCTCTTCCCATACTGTTCTGAATATTAGAATCACCTTTTTAAATCACAATACTACTTGTAATTGACTTTTCTTTTACAATAAAAAATTCTATAAAATTAAAATTGACAATATAATTCAGAACTGAGTGGTCAACACTCTAAAATAATCCAAGATAATATCCAAAGTCCTTTGAAGAATTAATTTAATTAAAATATCCTGATATTTGTCCACTAATTACATCAGAACTTTTCACGAATTAGGTATATCCCAGTTCAGTTTACATTTTAAAATGGCACACCTCTCACCCACTCAGTCACGGTTGCAGCGGTGCACTCGTTGGCCTATCACCCGGTCACGCCTCCACTGGCGTGTAGCATCAGTCCCACGAAGAGTGAAGCAATGGTCGCTGCACTGGTTGTAGCCGTGTGATATCTGCATTGTGTTGTGTAATAAACTCAATACACCGAAATCCTTGCCATCACGTCCTCATTTATTAGATCTGGACAACACAAACGAATGTATATGAGGACTCGTGCAGCATATAAAACAGCGTGCCACGGCAACGCACAACGCGCGCTGTGAAATCTTATGCAGACTGGGGCATATACTTTCACAAAAACTCATTTTGAAAACATATAACAATAAAACATGTACCTGGATAACACAAACGAATGTACAGTATATGGGGACTCATGCAGCATATAAAAGTGCTGCAGGGCGGCAACGCACGATGCGCTGTAAAAAGGAAATTACAGACATTACAAAAAAATGCTTAAGTAACGATAAATAATCAACAAAGCATCTACGAGTACATCACATAGGGTCTTTAGATCACAATCATACAGATATATCATGTGAATTTATCTGTTAATATGAAATAAGGCCCTAATTGAATCACTGCAAAAACTTGTGCAACCTACCGCTGTGACATCTCATGCAGACTGGGAAGTAGAGGTAAGTGGATCGATCCTAATATCGATAGTATCGATACCAATGTTGGTATTGGTATCGGATCTGTGGCAACACCACCAACTTACACAAACACATAAAACAACACCAAAAAGAGAATGCAGAGCTGCCAAAGAAACTGAGAGAGTAGGCAGCAAATCCTTCAGACAGACCCCCGGCAGTACTGCCAGCACCGAGACAGAGGTCACTGGCCGAGTCATTTCAGAGAGCCAATGACTGCAATACCTAGCAGTAATAAAAAGTTATTTTTTATTTGGCTTAAAAATTTGTCCTGGGTTTTCACATACTAAATCTTTTAGTGTTTATGAAAATGTAGTCTGATTTAGCATATTAATGATGCATTATTCACCTCATAAATCATGACACACTGCTCTCCCCTACAGGAAAGTACATTTAGGTTCAAGTGCATGCTTTTAAAAGTAAATGTACCCGTATCAACATCAGTGATACTGGCCCTGTATTTACTTAGTATTGGATCGATACCAAATTTATCAGTATCACCCACCCCCAACTTGGAAGCAGCAAAGTGCGCCACACCCCTAAGTCAGCATGGCAGCAGGAAACCCCAAATATGGTCATAGCAAGTGGAATCACAAAATCATTACCTAAATACGCACCTGCTACACATGTGCAAAAGCTGGCGTGGATGTGGCAGGAGGGCTTGGTATGCCAGCATCCCTGGTATGAGGCACAAAAAGAGGGTGAGTGCCTTTTTGACTAAAGTGAAGGGGGTAGGTTTACTCACAATCACCAAACTTACATGTATTTTTTTTTAATCAAGGTGAACAACTTTCAATATTATATTTATCAGCTTCGCACAACAGGAAGGTGGCCATTTTGGATTGTATATGGATTTTCTGACAATTCCAGGCTCTCTATTTTGAAATACTCCTAGTGGATTTATGGGATTGTTAACAAAGACACTAAAGATGCTAAATTGTGAAGGGATTGAGATTTTTGATGACATGGTGTTACCATGATGAGGCAATAAATTAATGCAAAAACAGAAACAGGAAGTGGCTTAAATCTGCTGCATGAATTGAGTGCTTTCATTCAAACTTGAATTGTATGTTTAGTCCATGGGGACTGATAACATAGAGGTGGATATTATGAGTCACAGTCATAATGGCACCAACTGGCAGATAGAAGTTTGTCACTAAAAACAGAACTTAAAAGAGTATTTTTAGATTTACTCAAATCACTTCAGCAAAAAAGATATATTGAAGATGCAAAATTGTTCAAGATACCAACAAACCATTCACAGTGTTGCCATGACAGGGCAAACAATTTATGGCAATAAATGGAAGAGGAAGTGTTTTATATCTTCTGCGTACATTGAATGATTTACATCAATCTTGGAAAATATGTTTGGTGTCGTGGGTTTTGTAAAATATTATGGCTATTTTGAGTCCCAGTTATAGCACCACCAACTGGCAGTAGGATGTGCCACTTATAATGCACTTTAAAAACTCCATTATTATTTACAGAGTTAAATGTGCTTTTTGGTTTCAGAGAAGCTGTGTGTGATGGTTGAGCTGTTGTGTTTGGGCCCATCATCGCTGCTTGCAGCTATATTATTATTATTTTTTAATATTTTTATTCAAAAATAATATTTTGTTATAAAACTTTAAGTATAAAACTTTTTATACAAGTTTTTTGGGGCCTTTGGACCCCTAACATGCTCAAAAGCTCTTAAAACTTGGCACACATGGCAGAGTGTCATATGGTCCGTGTTGAAGCACAATCACCATAGGCAAAGTTCAAAACCCCTTACTCGCACACTGCCGGTTACAAAAATATCTCTCTACGGGCCACTGCCCAAACGCAAAGCCCTGTAAACGTTACACTAAACACTCCAAGAGGTGTTTGATGTGGGACCTAACCCCAGTCTCCTGTGTCAGTGTCGACACGCTAACACCACGCGCCACTGGGCTAGCTGCATAAGAGCTTTAACGGCTAACCAGCCTGACTGCCTTTGTAAGAGGGTAAGCTGAGGACCCTGTATATCCCCTCTCCACCACAGAGGGAGGGTGCCATTCTGCCAATCCATAAGAGCCAGACTTACAAAACAACTGAGTTCAGTCTAAACAAACCCCATTTATGTCACCAAGAGGGCAGAAAACAGCCCCCCCAAGAGGGGGATCCTACCCATGTCAGCACCCTGAAGCAAGCCCTCAGAGTCCTCTGCCCTCAAACCAAAACTCAAAAGTAAAAGAATCAAAAACATGGTCTACGTGGACCTGGAATGGCCTGTACTAGAATAGTCCAAGGTGGGGCTTGAACCCGGGTATTTTAATTCTAGTGAGGGCATGCAACCAGCTAACACCACAGGCCAGCCATGGTAAGCTCTGATGGGAAGCATCACAGTTCTTACCCAAAGTGAAACTGGCACTCAACCCAAAGACCCCCCAGCTGAAGGGAGCTTGGCAGTCACAGCTATCCTCTAGAGCTCATATGAGGGCCGCCTACTAGCTGAACCCTAATATCCGGGGTGGCAGCCCAAATAACATTGACTGTACAGGACAGGAAATTGGGAGGGAGTGAGACAGGGCTAAATCATAATTTCTGTACAAGCCTCAGCCCGCCTGTCCTTAGCTCCTGCCTCCTCCGTCTGGCATTGCATTGCTTCTACGCTATGCTTTGAGAACTGACAGAACCATGGATATATGGGGTGGCAGAACACCTTTTTTTAACCAATATTTAGGTGTTTATAAAACACTATGAGACAGGGAAAGAAGAAGGGAGTAAGACAGGGTGACTTCCTCAGTCTCATGTGAGCCTCAACCCATCTGCCCTTGG
Organism: Ambastaia sidthimunki; assembly: GCA_036877625.1. Lineage (NCBI taxonomy): Eukaryota > Metazoa > Chordata > Actinopteri > Cypriniformes > Botiidae > Ambastaia > Ambastaia sidthimunki. The sequence continues at coordinate 8,705 of JAZGTK010017810.1, forward strand.
CAGAGTCCTATGGCCCTGCCACCAGACATAGGTGGGCCAGGTTTATAACAGCCCTAGATAACAGGCTTGGTACGCCTATAATACTGCAATTGTATGCAGTGCAGCACCAGCCTGACTTGTGCCCCAAAATGCTGCCACATGAAGGAGTCATCCATGTCTCCTGTCCAAGGCCTGTAAGACCAAGGCAGCTCTCACTGCCAAGGCTTACAGTGCTGCAGGACAGGCAGCCTCCTCCCTGCACACCATGGTTATCCTGCAGGTTCACCAGGCCATAGCACTCAAGCAGCTTCACAAGGGAAGTTCTGAGTCAAGTTTGATGCAGGAACTGTGCACAGTGACTGACAAAAGTCACGGCCCTTGGCCAGATGATGTCCACCCTGGTGGTCCAGAAGCACCATCTCTGGCTAAACCTTGTAAAGATGTGTGACGCAGACAAAGATCACTTTCTTGACGCCCCCATCTCCCAAGGTGGCCTTTTTGGCAACACTGTCAGGGACTTTGCTCAGCAGTTCTTGGCAGTCCCTAGGTGCGATTCCACCTCCACACCTTGGCCTAAACCCCAGTCTGCTCATCGCTAAGGGCGTACCCCTGTGGTTCCAGCTCCATCACGTACTGAGGTTGTCCCACACCCTGTCTGTCTGATGCATATAAGACTGTGGCAGCACTGGCTACACAACTGAGTCCTGAGATCAATCGTGTGGCCGACATGCTTTCATGGCAGCTGCCAAGCCCAGAAGAGTGGAGACTCCATCCCCGAGCCGTCTAGCTGATATGGAGTCAACTCAGCGAGGCACAGGTGGACCTGTTCAGGTGGCAAGTGGCCTCCCAGGAGTCCTCCAACTGCCCACTGTTTTACTCCCTGATCGAGGCACCCATCGGCACAGGACCGAACTTCTTGTCTTTCCAGGTCACCCTTCTGCCTTACACAACTTCACAGTCCAGCTTGGTTTCACAACTCTATCACCAACAAGGACAGCCAGAAACCTTGGTGTAATCTTTGATTACACCATGGTGTAATCATCTTGGAAATCTTGGAAAACATCCAAGATGGCGGCGTGGCAGTAGCACGCAGCGGCTACTCTGGATACAAAATGCTGCTATTTTTGTCTTTAATGCGACTTTTCACGGCACATGGACATCGGTGCAACCGGTGTTCGTGTATATCACCGCCAGACACTCATAAAGCTCAAGAACGTCACCATAACTGCACTACAAGATGATCTGCAAGAGAAGCTACACAATCTCGGCATGCTGTGGAGACCAGGCCTTCAGCCCTCGGCGTCGCTGGATGCCGGTGGCTGGGGAAGGGGACATCGAAAGCGGTGCATGAGAAAGCAGAAGCGTGGCAAGAGGGCGGGGGTCCGTGCTAGGCTAAAAACAAACCCTAGCCGGCTGGCTCTCCTGTCCATCCTGCTCTCCAATGTCTGCTCCCTGGACAATAAATTGGATTACATCTGACTCCAGCAAACTACATGGCGTGAGTTTAAAGACTGCTGCGTCTTTGTTTTCATGGAGACATGGCTCAGCGAAAGAGTTCCGGATGTTGCCATTCAGCTAGACGGGCTAACTACGTTTCGTGCCAATAGAAACACAGCGCTGTGCAGTAAGGCTAACGGCGGTGGCGTGTGTGTTTACATCAACACGAAATGGTGCAAGAACTCTAGTTACTGCTCATCGCTGTTGGAGTTTGCAACTGTTAGATGCAGAACTTTTTATTTACCACAGGAATTTACTACCATGCTCATTATCGGTGTTTACATTCCACCCAGCGCAAATGCCGGTGATGCGCTCTGCAACTGTATGGGGCTATTAGCGAATTGCAAATCTCTAACACCGATGGACTGTTTATTGTTGCTGGAGATTTCAATCATGCAAATCTCAAGTCAGTGCTCCCTAAATTTTATCAGCATGTGGACTTTGCAACGAGGGGGAAAAACACGCTGGATCTTGTGTACACAAACATCTCTGGCGCTTTCCGTGCGGAGCCCCCCCCCCACCTCGGCTACTCAGACCACATCTCTACTAATTCCAGCATACAGACTGCTCGTCAGACGATCAAAACCGGTTCTGAAGCAGGTGAAAACCTGGCCGGCAGGAGCCATCTCTGCTCTTCAGGACTACTTTGAACACACTGACTGGCATATGTTTAGGGAAGCGGCAACTGACGGCGACTCCACTAACTTGGAGGAATATGCAACATCAGTGACCAGTTATATCAGCAAGTGCATTGATGACGTCACCACCTCCAAGACCATCACCACATGCTCCAACCAGAAGCCGTGGATGACTGCAGAGGTGCGTGCGCTACTGAGGACCTGAGACTCCGCCTTCAGGGCAGGTGACCAAGTGGCCCTAAGAACAGCGAGGGCCAAACTGTCTCGGGACATCAGAGAGACAAAGCACGCACATGCTCAGAGAATCCACAACCACTTCACGACCAGCAGAGACATGTGGCAGGGCATCCAGGCCATTACCAACTGCTGGATCAGACAACATTCCTGGTAGGGTGCTCAGAGGATGTGCAGATTAACTGGCAGATGTTTTCACAGACATCTTCAACATCTCTCTGAGCAGCACCGTAGTTCTAACGTGCTTCAAGGCCACCACCATCGCCTCCATGCCAAAGAAGTCTCCAGTGTCCTGCCTCAATGACTACCCTGCCGTTGCACTTACACCTGAACATCGGTGGATCCCCTGTGGAGATCTTTAAGAGCACCAAGTTCCTTGGCGTTCACCTGACAGAGAACCTCACCTGGTCGCTCAACACCAGTTCCACAGCAAAAAGAGCCCAGCAGCGCCTGTACCTTCTGAGTAGGCTGAGAAAAGCACATCTCCCACCCACCATCCTCACAGTGTTCTACAGAGGGACAATCGAGAGCATCCTGACCAGCTGCATCACCGCCTGGTTTGGGAATTGCACCGTCTCGGACCGCAAGACTCTGCAGCGGATAGTGAGAACAGCTGAAAAGATCATTGGGGTCTCTCTTCCCTCTATCACAGACATTTACACCTCACGCTGCATCCGCAAAGCTACCAGCATACACACCCCTCACACACACTTTTCACCCTCCTGCCATCTGGTAAACAGTACCGAAGCATTCGGTCCCTCACGACCAGATTTTGCAACCGTTTTTTTCCCCCATGCCATCAGGCTCCTAAACACAAAATAACTTATTGTATATTATACCACTTCCATTGCACTATTTTTATTATTTTTATATTTGCACTGTCATTACTTCATTACTTGCACTGTCATTACTTAAATCACTGCATTCATTTTGTATAGAACTGAAAAAAATCACAGCAATCACTGTTGTATTGAACTGTAAAAATCACTGCAATCACTTTTGTATAAAACTGTATACTGGTCTGCGTTACTGTCTTGTGCTGTCTGTTTGCACTTTGTGCACTTTATGT
>JAZGTK010017811.1:0-12121 GCA_036877625.1 Ambastaia sidthimunki
ACTTATTAATTCTGGGAACAACCAGGAGTCCAGAATTTTGAGACCGTAGAGCACGAGATGGATTATAGCGAGTTAGAAGATCTGAAAGATACTTGGGGGCTATTCCATTTAAGGCTTTATATGTAAGCAGTAGAATCTTATACGTAATATGAAATCTGATGGGCAACCAATGTAGCGATGACAGAATAGGGGTTATATGATCATATTTTTTTTTCCTAGTAAGGACTCTTGCTGCAGCGTTTTGAACTAATTGTAATCGGTTTGTTACTGAGGCAGGGCAACCACCTAAAAGTGCATTACAATAATCTAGTCTGGAGGTCATAAAAGCATGGACAAGCTTTTCTGCATCAGATCTGGTTAGGAAGTTTGGAAGCAGCTTAGTGATATTTCTCAGGTGGAAGAAGGCAGTTTTTGTAATATAAGACACATGATCTTCAAATGACAGATTACTATTGAGTGTGACGCCCAGGTTTTTAACAGAATTAGATGTGGTTACATTACATCCTTCTAATTTGAAATTGGAGTCTGATAATTGATGTTCACTTGAGTTTGGCCCAATAAGTAGAATCTCTGTTTTGTTCGAATTTAAAAGAAGAAAATTACTTGCCATCCAGTGCTTTATGTCTGAGAATAACACTAACTTAGTAATGTCGTCTGGTTTTGATAAAATGTAAAGTTGAGTGTCGTCAGCGTAACCGTGATTTCTAATTAAATCTCCGAGGGGCAGCACGTATAATGTGAATAACAGAGGACCTAAAATAGACCCTTGAGGCAGGCCGTATTTTACTGGCATTAACGAAGATGATTTCCCTTTGAGATGAACAAATTGATAGCGGTCCGACAGGTAGGAGCGAAACCATTGCAATGCCTGCCCTTGAGTGCCGACGTAATTCTGTAGACGGTCTAACAGCACGTCATGGTCTATAGTATCAAATGCTGCGCTAAGGTCAAGTAGGACTAATAAGAAGACGCAACCTTTATCCGCCGCTAATAGTAGGTAATTGGTCATTTTGACCAGCGCAGTTTCAGTACTGTGGTGTGGTCTAAATCCGGACTGGAATATTTAAAAAATGTTATTCCTATGCAAGAAGGCACACAGTTGATTTTTGACATAAATGGGATGTTTGAAATGGGTCTGTAGTTTGCCAACTCATTTGGGTCGCTGTGAGCTTTCTTTAAGATAAGTTTAATGACTGCTAATTTGAATGGACCTGGGACATGACCTAAACATAGGGAGGAGTTAATAACATTAAAAAGAAACTCAATTGCTGCTGGTAGCAGCGCTATCAGTAGTTCGGTCGGTATGGGATCTAACAAGCAAGATGAGGTCATATTGGCCTATAGGTGAAAAACATTGTGGTTGTTCCTGAGGGGCATTGGCTAATGCGAGTGAATCTTCTACTGAGGTTGTAGGACACATATTGTTAATTGTGTTATGAATGATTTCAATCTTTCTATGAAAAAGATCATGAAATCGTTGCTGTTAAAGTTTGACGGCACATTATCATCAGGTGGTGTTTGTTTATTTGTTAGTTTGGCAGCTGTAGTAAAAAGAAACCTAGGATTATTTTTGTGTTTTTCTAAGCCCTTGCTGTTTTTAGGACCTTTTTGTAACAAGACATACTGTCTTTCCATGCTAGTCTAAACACCTCCAAATTCATTTTCCTCCATTTACGCTCAAGGTTGCGGGTTTCTGTCTTTAGATTGAGAGTTGTGGTGTTATACCATGGAGCTTTGGTTTTGTCTCTAGCTTTTTTAGATTTAATTGGTGCAACAGTAAGATTTTGTCTAGATATTGCTGCGTGTTTGTTGTTATGCCTCACTGACCGGGGAACAGACACAATCTCTATATGTTTAACCATACACACATTTTCAGTATTTGAATTTACATAACAGCAGCGGCTAGAATTAGAAGTTGAACTTGCCAGTCAAATTGAGCGGATGGTCCTGGTGATATTGTCCAATAGTAAAGCTGCTCCGAATTGGCTGGGGTGCAGGCTGTCTGGACGGTAAAGCCTCGGTCGCTCCCAAAAAAGATTATTTATAAACGGTATATTCTGTTCATTGCACCAAGAAATTAACCACTGATTTAAAGAAAAAAGTCTACTGAACCTTTCGCTTCCTCATCGATAGGTAGGAAGTGGTCCTGATATGATTACTTTCGTTGAGGGCGATGAGCTGCGCACTGATTCAACCATTTTCTTGAAGTACTTTTTAAGAATTTCTGACTGCCTCATCCTGATGTCATTCACCCCCGCGTGCAGTACGACAGCACCGACGCTATCGCCATCCTTCGAGATCATGGGTACCTGTGCCGCAATGTCAAGAACACGTGCACCAGGAAAACAATGAGTGCACACCTTATCTTTGGTAGAGGTAGCGTGAACATGGCGGACGATGGAATCTCCAATGATCACGGCAGCATATTCAGGCTCGCGAAGAGGGGCGAAGCAGTTGCGGGTAGCGATCCCGGAAGCCGGTGGCGGTGCGGTGGTCGCTTGGGTCCTGGGTCGCACCTTATGCCTCAGCTGGTGTGCCGGCGTCGGAGTGAAGTTTACGTGCGCTGGTCGAGTGCTGGCTCTGCACCTAGGGGTAGACGGCGTTGGTGTTAATGCAGCGCTGACTTCAAGCCGCAGACTTGCCACATAGGATTTTTCCGGCATGGTTCTCCACTCTAGTAGTAGGGCCTGCCTCTCGAGAAGATCATTAATGAGCTTCTGCAGTTTCTCGAGTTCCAGCCGCACTGTGTCCAACTCCAACGAATCCTCACCTGCACTCAAAGGTAGAGAGACATCTGAGATATTAGCCATAGTTCTAGAACTAGTTATGGAATTAGCGAATATAACTGGTGTGTGTTGTTCGTTTGTATGGGTGGTTTTGTTTAGTTTAAGCGGTTCGAAAATCGTAATAATGAGTAAAGTGGGTGAGTAAACTTATCCGATTGATATTTAAGGAAGTTGTTTAAAAGTACCGAAGAAACATTTTTGCAAGATTCTAAAGTTTTAATTTTCACCCTATAGTGAGGGTGCTATTTCAACACAACACAACACAACCTTGTCTCAGAGGTTGGCACAAGGTAAGAGAATATTAAGCTGAAGTTAAACCTTAATTTAGTCATACACATGTATTCAACCCTTTTTTTCCCCATTCTCTAGGGGAGTTAAATGGCATTTTGTTGGGAGACAGGGGCTATCCCTGTCTCCCACATTTGCTCACACCATATGCAGACCCGGCTTCAGAGCCCAAATAGAGATGAGCTTTGGACAACCTAAAAAGTCTATGGGTGGCTCCAGATGGAAGAAGTGTAAGAGATGTGTATTGAGACACTTATTTTAGTTAAGCCTTTTTAGACACATAATTTCTGTCACCATTGGTTTGTAAGGGTTCAAAACAAAGAGGGGAACAGTTCATTTTATTTTTGTTTTATTAATCTTCATCAAGCTGTGAAAAAGGATGAAAAGATTTATTAAATTCCCTCAACAACAAAAAAGAAAATCGTGTGCTTGTCGTATTTGGAACTTACATCTCTCTGTAGTTTTCTTTATCTCCAGTTGGACCTTCTTCATCTTTAATTTATAGTACTCCATCTTTAGCAGGTGCCCCTTGTATACGGATGGTACAACCTGTGAAAAGAGAACAGTCAAGAGTTGCAGATTATGGTGTCGGATTGTACAAACATGAAAGTAGCAACTCAATTCATTTCTGCTGGAAGCAGCCAGTGGCACATTCTGCAGGGAAGAAAAAAAACAATTTTGAAAACTGACTGACACACAGACACACCTGAGGGATATCTGCAGCAGAAACAGTCTCTTCATCAAAGTCCCTAGTTGTGCCTGTTTCATGCAGACACAGTGGTGAAACTTTTAAAATTAACAGACAACCAGAAATACCCAACTACCGTTTCTTGTTCAATAAATATTCACACATGGGTCAGGCAAGGCACTGCTGGAGGACTGCTGAGGAGGGTCAGGCCAGGCACTGCTGGAGGACTGCTGAGGAGGGTCAGGCCAGGCACTGCTGGAGGACTGCTGAGGAGGGTCCAGCAACTGTATGCCATCTTCAGTAACTAAAACGCAAGCATACCAATAAAAATAACAAATGCCTGGATCACAGTTGAGGCAAGCAGTAGCCTAGACAATACCTTGAATATACTGTTCTGGAGCACTTGAGGGAGGGATCTCTGATGAGGTCCCTCCTTCAATCCCCTCCACCAGTGGACAGCCCAGGTTTAGGGCTAGTGCCAACTCCTCTGCTGGTGTGATGTTTTGAGGGGGACTCCCACCTCCTGGCCTTAGCATCAGTCAGCTTTTATGTAGCTACAATTAATTTAAAATCAAATTAAGGTACCATTTTAACCACATTACTAATTTCACTAAATGCTAAAATTATTCTACTTATCACTCTGCAAAATGTTTAAATGCTTGGTCTTCACCTGCACAGCAGTTCTGTTTACATTACTGACGCCACACCTGTTCAAAGACAAGATAACACAATTTGGCATATTACTTGGTGCAAGTACTTTACACACATAAAAAAGTAAACCTGACACTTCTCTACACATTTGGATTTCTGCTAAATAGTTGAGTAAATGTATTGAATCTCGAACGCTTGTCTCCCAAGTCGTAAACGGTGACAATTCCTCTCCGCTACCGACAAGTCATATTTACAACGATCAACACATACTCTAAACATATGACATTAAACATTAATATACAAGTTAACTTATGCATTTAAGCGGTCGACAATTTTCTGCCACACCATCTCTCTTGCCTTGGAAATGGCAGCAGTATTATCCTTTCTAGTAATACTGCTTCCGTACTCTTCATATAATTCCAAAAGCAGCTCTTCCTTTACTGTCCTTTTTCGACATGATTGCGTTTTCGACAATCGCTGTTCTGGGCTTCTTAAGTACCCTGTGGGTGCGGTTAACGCAAGGTTTGATAAGCCTGGCTAGAGTTAACTCTGATGAAACGTGGCTGAAATGTGTTAGTGGAATGGCTTCAGCCATAAGTTAAAGCTGACGCTAGTTCAAACGAGGCTTAATCAGATAAGCGCAGCTATCATTAGCGACTTTGATGGAATACCCCACAGGACTGTGTTTTTAAATTCTTGATTGTTTGCTGCCTGACCTTTGACTACTGCCTGTTAATTTTTGAGTAAAGCTGCAAAATGGATCTCCCGCCCAAGAGTCATCATTACACAATCAAGTCGCCATATTTAAATAATGACACTAATTTGGTTTAAGTGGATGCTGTCATCTTTGCCAACAAGCATATTTTTCTTTAAATAAAATGTTTCAAACTAAAATCTTAATCATTTTATGTTTAGTTGTAAGTAACAAATCACTCTACAGGAAGTTACATTATTTTATTAATTATAGTACTAATTAGTTTGCCTAACTCTAAAACATTACATTGGCAGAAACCTATGTGATATCAGAATTGTCATGTGTACATTTGAACAAGAGCTCAAAATAAGGAGGGGGTAAGATGTGTGTGATTGATTGTGTTGTCCAGAGGTCTGTACTGGAGCAGCAGGAGACAACAGGCTGGGCTTCCTCTGATCCCAGATGAGGAGCAGATGATAATGATGTACAAGCACACAGGGTCAAAGGTCAGTTTTACATCAGTGTTAGTCCCACATAAGTGACAAGTCTTGCTCATGCTGGAGTTAAATTACACTTGTTTGACAAAGAGCACACAGTCAAATAATGAAATGTGGGTTCAGATAGATGTGAGATGTGGACAGACTAACAAAGAGCACGTCTTTACAAATTAGCAGGTGTCTGGAACACTGTCTTTATTGCGTCCCACAATAAAAGCTGTGCTCTTGTAAATGACTGAGGGTAGAGACCTTAAACTCCTCATTTAGTCCATCAACAGAATGAGGTACACTGATAATTACAGTTTTTCTCGATTGCTTTCATGCAATTCTCAGAACAGAACTGCATTTCTTAAAACTATTCGTTCAACCACCACATCCTTTTGTCACTTGCACACATCATATCAGCAATTTCTCCTTGTTTTCAACAAATTGCAATTGCTTTTGGACAAACATGCAAATGTTTATACATTTGTCAGCTGTTTCAAACAATTCCTGTTGTTTTTGGACAAGCACGCAAAATGACTTGCACTGGTTCTCAGTTGAATTCTCATAGCTCCCAAAACAAATAGTTGTTATTTCAGGTTGGAAGTCTATACTAGCAAAATGGGTGAACATGTTCTTAGAATGTCACGCATATGTCTGTACAGATTTCTACACATTTTGAGTAGATGTTTAGGAAATGTGTCTAGAATTGAGGAATTTGTCTCAAGTGAGTCTTCACTTGAAGTGAAGTTGAAAATCTGAAACACAAGAGCAACCAATGAGCAACCAGTTCTGTGAAATAGCTCAGAGGTCCATCTCATGAACCCTGATTTGACAGGTATATATGGACAGAGCACAACAGCACTTTCTGACAATGGAAGAAGAAGGAAGAAGAAGAGTAAGAATGTGTGGTGGAAGAGTACAGAGGCACAACAGACAGGATCGACATGATGCGTAGAAAGACTGCCGCATAATTTCCCATAGGTCTGCTGTGGTATATGTATAGTTTTTCCCACTTTGTTTTCATTTCTAAATAGGCTATGTATACTTTCCTTTGTTCTGTTGTGCTGTATATGTGTATATGTAAATACGTTACTGTGTATTCTGTATGTCAGTGCCAGTAATGTAAAAATGTAAATGTTAATCCAGTCTGATATTTGGTTTTGATTCTCCCACATACTGTATTGTGACACTTGGTGACTATAATTTGCAACACAGAAAAGTGCTCAGGCATTCTCAGACACTGTCATCAAAACCTCAGCCACAGTTTACATGTGAACATACTTTGTGTACAATGTTCTACTGACAACATGACTAATAATTCATAGTTGATGACACAAGGACATGACTTTCTGCTGGCATTGACATGATGATTGACGAAAAAACATGCTTTTGCATGATAGAATTTTGGGCAAGTGACTTGCATTTGCTGGGCTTGTACATTTTGTTTTGAGAAATGCACTTACAGTTCTGTACACAGCAATTCTGATCTGAGAATTGCATGAAAGCAATAGAGAAAAACTGTAAATACAGTGCTATGAGCAATTGTCAGCTATAGCACTAACACAAGATTTTGATTAGGTGAGCTTCAATCTCTCTGCCCAAGTATATCTGACAAACAAATATTTAACAAATATTTACTTGAATATTATATGTCATCTCACCTCTGTGTCTGAGGGAAGGCATATATGCACCAAGACACATGAGCACAACACAGATCCACTTGTAGGTCAATTTTCACGTAGGAATGCTGGAAGATCTATTGTACAAGCATTTGCATGACATTTAAAAACGCTTTAAATACATTAATTTTATCCAATTAAACATCAGACATCTACTTTTACCATCTACTATTTATTATTACACATAAGACTTTATTATTACAAGTTATTTCAAATGTAAGCTGAGCTGCAAGTAGTGGTAATTTTACACTGATGTAGTGACATACCTGATATATAGCTGAAAAGGGATGAGCTGCAGGACTGCCAAAATTTTGGTATTACATAGATGAGTCTGTATATTCTCTTTAATGTCTTTATAAATCTTAAAAGAGAAGAAATTAACGGTTCTCTGTTTGATTAGACAACCGATTGCCAGGAGTCATGAAGAATTCTCCCACTACTTAGCCTTTCAGCAGCTATGCTGGAGGCCACAAAAGTGTAATTTTGCGTATATGTGAATAGGCACAATTGTGTTAAATTGTGACATTCAAAATGGTTAAAGGTTAGTGAAAATTTTCTCAGATGGTTTTTGTAGACTGCCTTCATACTAGAAAAATTAATAATATACCTCCAGATTGACTGAGATAATGGATTCACCGTTTAACAAAAATTGTGATTTATAATTTTGTAATTTACTTTTTCTCTGTTCTTTTTTTTACCATTTTTTCTTTACTATCAGATCATCTCATTCTCTCTTTGACCTCACAGTCAGACAATCATGACAGGTCAGCTCCACAGCAGCTTAGACAGATGGTGGTCTGCCCCTCCGTGTACAAGGTCAACCCCCCACAGCTCTCTCAGCTTTTTTCTTCTTCCTGAGCTTTTATTCTCTGACACCCCTGCATGTGCCACCCAGGTGAGGAGGGGCACTGACCCTGTTTAATCCCAGATTCCCCTGAGAGAAGATGGGCTGGTTCATTGAGAAGGGTTTGTTGATAGAAATGCTTTATGTCAGTGGTCATGTGACTATTTTAAATTCTGCTTTTTACAGCCAATGCAGATTTGCCCATTATGATCTCAAATTCATATAAAAAAAAGCTAATCTATGAATGGACATAAACAGACCCATTATTCTTTTAATAATTTGATACACCCTGACTAACTACTCTTACTGGATGACTAGCTGATAGTTGAGTTGATAAGCCTGCATATGGTCTATCAAGTAAATATGACTGTGATGTATTTGACTATCAGTTGAGTTTCATATGCTTGCTAATAATTGCATGATAACCACAGCACGTTGAACCAGCACTATAACACTGTCCTACTCATACAAGTCTTATTGTATTTTAGCATTTGGTCTTTTGCCAGCTTTGTGCACAAGAACAGTGATTTAAATTGTGATAAACTAGAGGAAGGAGACCATTTATCCTAATCCAGAGAAGGACGGGAGCATTGATATGCAAGAGGAACAGCGAATATTGACAGCCATGATCAATGATCAGAGGGCGTGTGTACCTGCCAGAGGAAAGATGCATCATTTACCCTGAAGCTGCCTTTCTTCAATACCCAGGAGAAAGAAACCCACCCCCTTCCTCTTCAACCCAGTCAACTGAAACATCTGTACAGTAACTTTAAGGGCTTTGTTTATGCAGGCCGTAATTAGTGAGATACTCAATAAAACAGTGGGAGGCCCCGATCACAATGATGAGTTAAAGTGGCTGCAGGAAAACTGGTGCTTTTTAAAGCTGGCACTGGAGCATTGGGGAGGAGGGAGATGATTGGAGCAGCCCTGATGGATCTTTTTCAGCCCTGATGGACTAACAAAGAAAGTAGTGGGCAGCAGGAATAGGGGGACTAAGTCATCACTATAGTAGCAGTTGCATGCATACAGACAAGCTTACCTGCTGTATTACCTACAGTTTTTGTTATACTGCTGTCTTTAATAGCTGTTATTAAACTAAAAAGGCAGCATGGTTTATAAATAATATAAAATAAAAGATATTTTATATTGAAATTTTATATTATCACAAAATAAATCCTAAAAGGAGATCAGAATCAGAAGGCTAAAGCTGAAACCCTGCAGAAAAAAGCATGATGCAACTATTGAGTGAATATCCATTTGCCTAAATGGTTATACATTTGTTTGTTTAAATTTGTTTTGCCAGCCGGGTCTCAGGTCAACCGCCCCTGTGCTTCCTGTGGCCAGCCTATCCCCTATTGACAGAAAAAAGCCCAGTAATGGTGTAGAGTGGAGTGCTGGTGTAGGCCGCATGCAGCCAACTCAGCAAAGGCCACAATAAAAAACCCATTCAGCCAGCAGCGAAGGGTCATTAAAGCTTGATTTTATGTCTACACTTCAGCACGCACTGTAAACTTGCCCTGGATATTTAAAACATTCTCTTAATATTTATTCAGCCTTATGTTGTTACAAATCTGTACGCTATTTTTGGTTTCTTTGAAACACAAAATGAATACATAAACTTTACATATTTTTTTTTACATATTTACATATTTATTTTTTACTTTACAATATGTATTTATGTATTTTTCTGTAATAAACTGCTGTATTTGCTGTATAATGTAAACTGCTCCTTTCATTAAATGTTATTGAAAAAATTATAAAGTAACAAGCTATGCTCCTGTGTCTCTCCTAAAAAGTAAATAAATAAGAGTTCAAGGTCAAATGTTTTAAGTTGAAAATGACTTGACCTCTAATGCATCTCTCTGTCGGGGGACTTTATGTGTCAGCAGAGACTCCAGCAGTAATATATCATGGGACTTCCCTGGTGTTTACTATCTGAGCAGAGCTCACTAATATCATTATAGATTATACAGTAACTTCCACTGATTTACAGTGTTTTATGGCTTTGGAATTGCTTGACTCCTTTGGTCCATAAAGGAAAATAGAGTCCTAAAAATATTCGAAACCCATTTCTAATGTGTTTTACCTTGTTAGACCTTGTGAAATTGGATGTGTATCAGCTGCCAATAAACTAGAATCATCCCAAAATGAAAATGAAAAGTGCTATCAGTGAGAAATAATGCACCGATATTACAAAAGAAAACTCACACCATTTACAAGATACAAAACACAATTATTTTTTAATTAGTGGCAGGTCTTTACTAAACATCAAACACCTCTTTATTACATACACCCCTTTAATTCCACCACTTTCTCGCCTTTTCCTTCTTTTTTTAATATATTTTAGTGAGCATTTGCTCCCCCACATAATTAAGGCTTTAATTAAGAATGTTTTTATGCCAGTTCCACTGGAAAAACACTGTTGATGGCAAAGATCTTCATTATTCATGCTACATCATTAGGGAAATACTAAGCAGGCTTTCAATCTATTGCTGCTGGGCATTATCTGCATCTAAAATGGGGGTAATTGTAATAAAGCAGATGTTTAAATATTTTTATATAGGGCAAATTACAATAAGGTGCAGAAAATTTGTGCATTAGCCATGATTTAATTCATATCCTTTAACACTCCTTAAGGAAACATTGAGTATAATTGCGGTATCTAGTGAGTGAATAAAAGTGTGTTTATTGTTTTTATTTCCCTGTTGGAGGAAACAAGACATTGTGTCAATCTCAAACAGACCCGGGTGATGGAATGGCCCTCTGGGCTAGGTCAGATGTTCCTGCTGACTGTCTCCTCTCTGGCCTGCTCCAGTCAGGGACATTTGGAGGTCTGCTTGGTGGTCCTTTGGGGCTGCTGATGAGCGTGGTCCTCCTGCAGCTTTATTTTCACTGGGGCCAGCGGGCCATGTGAGCTAGGGTTGGCATTGTCTTCACAGGAGGTTGAGTCTGTCAGACACAGAGCAGGTCTATGAATAGCTGTCTGCTTCTTAACAGTCAAGAACTGCTGAGCGAAGACCATTTTGACCGTTTTGGCAAACAGGTCACCTTGAAAGATGGGCATATCGAGAAAGAAAACCTCCTTGACATCTCACATCTGTGCAAGATTGAGCCAGAAGTGTCTTTGTTGGACCACCAAGGTGGACATTACAGGATGGCCATGGCATGAAGGGGCGGAGGCAGTTTGTAGGGCAATATAGGCTTCGCCATGAGTACAGGCTTTGTGACAGAGAGATCATCTTCATTCCAGGTATGTACCATGGAGAATAGTATGCAAATTCCATTCGCCAATTTTCATTTGCCTTTTTATTTTCAGATCAAAAATTATAGGCAGGCATGGAAGACCACTAGTGTCATGTCATTGGCACAACATCGAGAGACAAAAAGGAACAATTAAATACATAAAGTTTACAAATTACATCATTTGTTCAGTAATCTGTCTCTGTTCCAGAGCTAAAACATTAGAGCCATCCACTGATGTACAGAATAATTTAACCACTCACTAACTTCACTTAACTGTTGAGATATGATTCTCTGCTTGAGCCCAATGGACCCTAATGAATATCTTGAGTACCAGACAGTGATAAATAAATCTATTTATTCATAACCTCTGCACAGGCCTGAAGGAAAATGAAGATGCAGAAATGATGTTTTCTGTATGTACTTACACACAAGTCAATGTAAATGAATTGATTGTCTCGCATGTCATTAACCATAAAGCTGCTAGCAGACCTCTTGTTTAACTGCTGTGTTAATTTGTGACAGAAGTATTACACGGCAAGCTGAGAGAATATTTGTAAGTAAACAACCTCCCAGGAAGACTTCATCCTGTAGACAGTGTTCATTTATCATGAGCCAAATGTCTTGACTGTCGGTTGTAAGGCGAGGTGACTGATAAGCAGGGCTATGAAAACAGCTGCATCTCCCTGAAACACAATCACTGTAATACTTATGTAGTACCACAACACAGAGCGAACTCTTACTCAAATAATCTTCTAAGCTTGCTGAT
>JAZGTK010017812.1:0-12120 GCA_036877625.1 Ambastaia sidthimunki
CGTATAAGGCACTGTTGTCTTTTTGTGCAGGATGCAACTACATTACATAAAGAAAGACACTTATAAACACATGAACATTTTTGTTCAATCTCAGACCATTGCTATTCTTTCCTTACAAAACTCAACAGTGTATATTCAATGGTCTCTTAGGCCAAGACGTGTGCTCATCTCAGACAGAGATTGATTGTGTTTCAGTCATTCCTCAACCCCCTGGCTGGAGTCAATGACACCTAAAGCACTGTATACAAAAGTATATAGTTAAATGATGCACACAGGACACTATAGAACTATAGACACTCAGTTGACAAGCACTGATGAATCCAGGCGCATTTGTCTGCGACCCCTTTTGTACTCATACAACTACTGCTGTTGTATATTCCCTGCCCCCCCATTTACTGTCAGCGAGTGGGTTAATGAATTATTTACTTTGTACACATCTAAAAGATCTCCTGAATATGACCTCTGATAACGTTGATGCTACATATCAGTCTTAACTTTCCCATCATGAATTATTAGCATTAGATATGCTAACATTAATCCAGTTCATTAGCTTGCTAACCGTACAGAATGCGTAACGAAAATGTTAACTTAGCAGGCTAATTGGCTAGCTACTTGGCTAGCAAAAAAGTTTAATTTGTCCATTTGTTCCTTAGGTAATATAACGTGATGTCATATCATGAAAAATACACGAATTCGCATTTTTTTTATGGTTGGGATTGTATCATCGGACGATTTGGCAGAATTTCTAGGCTTTGAACAGAATAGCAAAAAAAACAAGTTTAGTCAGTGCTATTGTTTTGGGGTTCAGAGAAAATTTGATTCTGAAGAATTGAATCTATATCTGGTTTAAAAGTATAGCCTTCAATTTAGTTTGTACACATTGCCAGTTAACCATTGTTTGTGTCAGTTAAGCACTAGTTTTTGACGTTCTTGTCATTCTCACACTTTGTCTCAACACATCTTACTTTTAGCTTCCGATTTTCACGACTGCTGTTTAAAAGGAACCAACTCGCAGACTTGCCCTTCTTGTAACCTTAACGCCTAAATAGAGAAGCCAGTATTACATCAGCATTTAATTAAGACCAAATGTTTATGGAATTCCTCTTTCTGGCATGAGACGGGTCATTAATCAGAATGTTTGCCTCTTATAGCACCAAGTCTAGACTTGTTAGGCAGTAATCAGAAAATATTTCCAATTAAATGTTGCTATTTCTTGAGATGGAATAACATATTTAGACCCCCATCTGCTACATTTCACAGCTGCGTCGCAAATGAAAGAGTAGATAGGCGAGGAGAACATCCGACATCACTGATCTCTAAAGGGGGAAATGTATATACACATACAATCAACATGTTGAGACGTGTGGTCAGTGGAACGGTTTTCTTCGTTGAGGGCAATGATGTTTAGAGTCAAACAGAGTGTTGATGAAAAATGTTTTGTTTTGTCTTCTCAGATTTGTGCGGTGTGTTTGGAGGAATTCAAGCAGAAAGATGAGCTAGGGATCTGCCCGTGCAAACATGCCTTTCACAGGAAGTAAGTTCTGAGTTTCCTGAGTATACGATTTATGCTGCGGTAGCGACAACCAATGAAAATGCAGTTCAGTTGTTTGAGCGGCCTGGCATGACTGGCTCAACCAATAGTCTTTTGAGTTTGGGGTTGAACTTCCTGTTTGACGCAGCGATTGAAACAAATGTAATTTTTCCAATTTTGTTCAGTGTGGCTGATGGCACAGAAACTCCAAATCTCCGAATTCAAGTCAATATCTGATTTCCTGGTTTGCATGTATGTGTTTTAAAGGTGGTAAGTTACTGATATGCCATTGAGAAGTCTTGGAAACGTGTCTGTTTAACTTATCTTCTCCTGCGAGACATTAGCACTGGCTGTGTGTCAGAGTAAATGCCAGAGTAAATGTCACAGTGAAGCTTGGATGCTTATCACAGATGCAGGTGCTGTCTGTTCTTTCTAAACATTTCAGCTTGTCTTTGCGGCAGACAGCCAGACTTCAGAGTGGTTAGGTTCTTTTCAGGGTGTTATACAAATATAGTCATAAAAATATTACAATTAAAAAAACCTTATTGGTTGCCATTGTTTCTATCACCTAACTCTCACACAAACTTCCTGTTTAGCCAGTTCTTACTAGCAGGGGCCATCTAAAAATTCGGTTTTGGACATGTATGTGTCATGCTAAATACATTTGCGAGCGTATTGTGTGCTTCAAAGAAAGCGAGAAATTTGACCTTTTGTTTAAAGGCGTTAACATGGTCAGTATCAGGTTTGCCTACATTTGATTCGTGAACTAGGCCCTGTTTAAACCTGCTATTAGTGTCTCGGGTGATGCTAACATGAGTGTTCGGCCAAGACACTTGCGTCTCGTATGACCTCAGTCATCAGATTTCAAGGGAAGCGTCTCTGATCTGTGACTACATTTTTCACTGTGTCATTGTGTGAAAAAGAGTGAATAAATAAAGCAGAAGTGAAAAAACAAACCACAATGTTTCTCCCAAAATACCCAAATTAAATCTACGCAGAGCACTATGGCAGTACCATGCCTCAGTGATGCTAACAGATGCTAATATCACAGTGTTTTGATACAGTATGTAGCATATCATGTTACTGTAACTTTGTTGCCATGTTGCTGTAGTTGTGCAACGAGGGTTTAAACTAGAACTTGACCTAATTGCTAATATAACATGACAGTGAATCATGTGATGTTACGTGTCACACTGTGATGTATATGATGTCATTAAAAAGGAACAGACGCAATAGAAAAAATTCGTAACAAATGTATTTAAAAATTTTGGTTAGGTTACATATCCAGTATGTTGGATGATTATAATAATTGTCTGTTATTATAAAAATGAATGCACCTGTATGAACTACAAGCTGACTCAGTGGTTAAGCAGGGGCTCCTGTATCAAAGATCTGTTTGTGTTCCTGAGTCTAAAATAGACTTTCTTACAGTGAATTATTTATCGGAGCAGTGATGCCGATGTCACTCCCGGCATTCCAGCTCAGTCTCACATTCCGCATGGGCTTCCGTCCCACTCGGCTAATGTATCCAGCTCAACCTTGTGAAGAAACACCATCACATGAGATCATTATCGGTTTACACGCCATAATCGATAGTTAGCCGAACGGCAAGAAGTGTAGCCACATAGCAGCCTTCCCTGGACAAGACCCGCCCACTGAGACGTGATGGAAATGTAAAGCAACCAATTAGATTTTGTTTTGTTCTTGCACGCTGTTAAGGGGCGGGTTCACCCCAAATCAATTATGCTTTGATAATATTGAAAGTAAAAACAATAAATAACTAATAGAATCATAAATAACATTTTTAAAATGGGTGGGTGGTTGATTTTTTTTTTCAGGTTGTCATACAAAAATAGTTCTCAGATTCCCATAGTTTCTGTCCCCTAATCACATCCTTACACCTAATTCTCACACAAAGTTTAATGGCCCATTTTTAAAATAAAATGAAAATTTGTTTAGACAGAATTTCTACCAATTCAAAAAGTACGAACTGTTTCATCTTAAAATAATAAAGTTGAATGTACCTGTGAACCAACCGTTGGCTAATCTGGGAAATCACAGGCATATAATTATCCAGTTTTTTCATGTTCCACATTCATCTCTGTGTGTTTAGGTGCCTCATTAAATGGCTGGAGGTGAGGAAGGTATGCCCACTTTGCAACATGCCCGTGTTGCAGCTGGCGCAGCAGCAAAGCATGTCAGAACCAGTGCCCCCCACGCAACAACCTCTGCCCGGAGTGGAGAACCTGGTGTAGCCCCTCCTGCTTCTCCTAATAATGTGACCACCTCTACCTTCACACTCCCTTCTGTACAGGTACACACTCGCATCCAAGGACAGACCGCAGGACTTGCGCCCGGAGCCACCGTGACCTTTGACCTGCTTGTGTTCTGCCTTGGTGGCTTTACAAGGGACTGTCTCAAAATTACAGCAGTAGTTGAATTACACGATCTCTTATTTGGGTTTGACTTTCTTTCCTGTGGGATAATAAAGAAGAATTAAATTAACGTGGCCAAGCCATGTTTATAACAACCGTTCCACACCAAAGCACTTTGAGGACACCAGTGAGAGGCAAAAAATGCAAGGACTTCAAAAAAAACAAAGAAAAATAATGACTTTAAGTGTTTTTTTAACAAGCACTTTAAACAAACTCAAACCTAGTTGCTTGTGATAGTAGCAAGATCTTATTTTATATTTTAGTTCAAATCTTTTATAGTTGATGTCTACAGAGCCACAGAGCAAACCATTGGTTTTATTTTGACTCGATTGTAACGTTTGTACGGTGTATTTAAGGGACAACAGCTCTCCATTGTGTATGTTTGTTTGTGTGAGTGTTTGTGTATTGACAGTCTGCGGAAAGCAACTTAGTACCAGCTTACTAAACAAATCTCAAGCAAAACAGACGATTATTTGTGATGTTTGTAAATGTTGCCTTTGGATACTGATCTTGTCTTTTTGTGATTAAGGTGTGAGTGAAAGTTTACAGGGCTGTATCTCTAGATATGGATCACTGTGACTTTTAGCTGGTGGCCAAAACAAATATGAATGCAGAGTTTGTCTTCAAAGCGTCAGGATGTGATACAGCAGTATTTGATCTGATTTCTGTGGAAGTCTTTGTGTTTTTATTGCTTTAAACTGAGAGCTGGGTTAAATACACACACGCATACACGTTACAACTAACTGTATTTTGTGATAACCTAAAAGACTAAGACATCTGAAAATTCTTTGTGGACACAATGTGGATAAATTCCACTAACTGGTCATAGTTTAGCATTAACTGGTTTTTGGCTTCAGTTGCCCATTATAGCTTCAGTTTCAGAGTACAACAGATGTGTTTTTGAGTTAATGAAAATAGTTTTTATGTAGTTTATTTATAAACGAAATAAAAAGTTATTTAATTGTTTTTATTTAAACTGAACAAATTGTTCAAAAGCATTGATGAATTTATACGGTAAATTATGTCCCCCAAATATGTTGGGGTCTATCATTTTTGTTGTTGTTGATTTTCTCTATATACATAAATCTCAAATAGGCAAACCTTTGTATATGACTGTGTGTGTATTTATCCCATCTCTCATAGTGCTGCATATCTTTCTGATTAAGTGGGAAAATTTAGCTGTTTGGCATAAAGCCCCGAAGGTCTCCAACCAATATTAATAACTGAAAGCTGCTCTACTGAAGCCAATCGAACTAGACACGCTACAGAAACCAACTCTAATCTGAGCTGATGTCATAAAGACAGAGAATCCTCATTATATGTAGACTCAGATGACACACAGTCTGGTCTAGTATCATTCCAGCACCTTTCAGCCTATCAGTGAGTCCGTTTTTCCACAAAGAATCCTCAGCCATTCTGATCAATGCACCTGTGCTCATACAGACTGTGCTGGTCTGCAGCGGGTCTCAGAGTTGCAGGTCAATGCGCTCGGCAGATTGAAGCCTTTCTTTATTCTCTGTGACAAAATAGAAGCTCTGGCTCTTTCCCCGCTCTGCTTTATAGCACAGCATTTTTTCAGAGGCATCCGTTCAACCTGCAGGGGTCATGCTGGGTCCCTGTGCCCTCCCAGTTAATGGAAGGAAAAATTGTTGGTGTGGTGATCAGGGAAATTGGGTGGGAGTTATTAAAAATTATTGGTAAGAAATTGGTTAAAGAAAACAGCATTGAGTAATAAATGATGCCAAATGTGTCAAGTGGACCTTCATTTTGTTGCAGAGAAAGACTTATCTCACACTAATAATTTGTTATATAAACCCCAACTAAATATTCACCACTGATGTGCTTGTTTTGACTAAATGTTTCATTGCCAAGCAGACTGTCCACCAAGTGCTACAACATACCTCTGAGTTTCCAAGAGAAGAGGTTCAGATTGTGAATTTTAACTTAAGCGTATGTAATGTGAGACTTTTTGTATTTATTTCATTTATTGCATCTGCTGCGTGTGTGAAGAAACTCGTGACATTAATATTGCCTCAGAAAAAATACGGAAAATATTTAAAAAAATAGCTTTTTTCTGGTACATTGTCATATATTGTCTTACCAATGAGTAAAACACTGATGGTTTGCTTAATGCATGTAATTCCTTATCACAAACAACTGTTGTTAAATACTGTTGTTAAGTCCTAAATTAGGATCTCCTTCATGTATTTGGTCTTAAAGTTGTACAAAGAGTCACTCTAATAATGAATGTATGCGTATAGAGAGCTGGTGGTGTGACTGTGTTATTATAATGTGATAGTTGAATGTGTAAATTCGAGAGTTACTGCACTTTTCATACTTGTCCGTTTTGGTGGTTTTGGTGCCTCACCATAGAGGCAGAACTGAAATGGGGCAGTTGTTTTATTTTATTGTGTGCTAAAACCTCTAACATTTCAGTAGTTTGTTTCTAATAGCCCTGATTGAAAGATAATAAGGATTAGGCAAAGAAAATCTTTGTGGACTTTGTTAAAAACAGTGATATAAACTTTAGCCACAATCTTAAGTTTGAAAGCACATCGAGAACTAAACAAACTAAGTAGGTAGTCCTCAAGCATGTTGGGAATGTTGTGATAGACTAACTTATATCTTTACTCCACATACTTCAACTAATGTTTTCTACTGAGCATTGCTGAGATTGCCAAATCTGGTTAACCAAATTTTATTTTGAAAAGGTAAAAATAAGAATTGACTTTGCAGCTGAGGCTCTTGTTTATGTTAGTGGTTTCCTGTTTCAGACAGGGTTTTGTTTTTTTCCAAGGCTGTTGTAGAGACTAGCATTTTAATTTGAACAGTGACCACTAAGGTACATGACATAATCAATAATGTTTTCTGAAGTTATTTGAAACACCTAATATTCAAGCTCCTCTACATTAGTTCTTAATGTTCCCACACCAGTCTTTCACCTCATGCCCACCCCTCACCATCCCCACCATTGGAGGTCACCATTGTGACCTCACACATGTACACATATAAGCCCCACCCCTTCTCAATACAGTCTTGTTCTAACACTGCTAATGTTTGTGAATCTCACGAACATGTTTGTAAAAGTAAGAATTCTGCAGCAGAATATTTTCTGTACAGTATTTGTAAACTATATTTTTGTATATTTAATCAACATTTTGAAGAAAATAAAAACAGAAAGATGCTTTTTTTTTTGCTAATTTTGTGTTACGTTTATTAAAATGTTGCATGTGACTGACTTGAATTGTAAATAAAGTTGCCAAGTTTTTGAAATAAAGAATATTTCTCGTCTTTGTTAAAACTAAAAAAGTTGACTTATTATTTCATTATGTAGCCAACAAAAAACATTTTGTATACAATTTTGTTTCACTTGCCATCATTCCAGGTACAAAATTTGGAAAACATTTTTAGTATTAAATTGTTTTACACTTTCCTTGTGTATCTAAATCACAGGCAACTGTAAATGATAGCTAACAAACAAACAGTATACAGTACACCTATTACCAATGGTTTTTAAATATGTGCATAATATTAACTTAAATATAGGCAGTGTTTCATAACAAATTGATTAGCAGGTGTAAGCAAAACTACCCCATCAAAAACCATGTGCGCACTGGTTAACTGATCCTGCAGGGCCACGTTATGTAAGTGACCTTGGACTAGTAAAGCAAAGCTATAATATGTAACATAAACACAGTCATGCTTTTCCCAAGCCACACCCTGACATATATACTGAAGGAATGTATTTCTATGGAGTGTCGTGTGAATTCCTCCGAGATATTAAAGCAGTATGTGTTCAGTTTAAAGCCTTGTGCTTTCATTTATCAGCACTCACAGTCCTACAGTAACAATGAGTCTTGCTTATACAAATTTGTATCTGATTTTATATAGAATTTTAAGAGCATTTCCTAAATCACAACACAGTATTTCTACTGTGATGCAGATTTTGTCCCAAAAGGTGTCAGTATAGTATAAAATATGAATTGCAAATAAGAATTTAAACCCTGTGTTACTATGGAAAGCCAGATTATCTTTGAACGATTATAACTTTACTCATCTTGCATCAAGTAACGCTGGGAACTTTTGACTTCCCATAGTGTTTCATGCTGGTTTGACCTGGAGCAGTTTAAGTGGTTGTGATAAGTGAAAAGTGTTGAGTGGTCGGTGACCTCATCCACTTAACTCTGACATTTTCTGCACCAATCAGAGTGAGACAATAATGAGGCTGAGATTATAAAGTCTGTGTTATGAGGCGAGTGGAGATTTTGGTGCCGTGTATTTTACTCTCGTTTCTCAAATGTGCTTCTCAAGAGCTTACAAATTAACACTAAATAGTCACAAAAAGGTTTTTATTTAATCTGCAGTGATAGACAATATGAAAGAACCAAATGCGCTTTATTTTATATTATTCATTTTTTGCACTTTTAGTGTGATCCATTCTTATAACTTTATTTACACTTATTTTCTATACTGTATACTTGTATACTTGCCCTACTAACCCACTAGCTTTATACCTCCATACAGCACCTGCCAGCTTATTAAGCACTTTACAGAAAAGTTGACACAACACTCTGACAGTTGTGTTGACACAAATACAAACAGCCAGTGGATTCTTTCTTAAGAGGAAATTCCACCTGTGTTTATATTATTACACTCACTTTCACAAAGACCCTAAATATAGTGCCAGTAAAACCAGGTTTATATGTAAACAATTGTTGGCATCACATAATAGCAGTTCAAGCTACTGTAAAGTAACACTAAGCTGTTTTTTCTTTGATTTTTTTTTATTTAAAAATGGTATGACAAAATATTAATGAAGAATCACAAATGGGTCTTTATTTATGGACTGGAAAACTCAAGCTGTACAGTACTGGCCCCTGGTGGACAAACTGCAGTATGTTTGCGTGGTTATTAGTTTATAATGAGACTTTTAATTGGCAAACACGTGTTTTACGCCAAATCTTTGTGTAATGGTAATTGAAATCACCGGTGGTTTATTTAAGTTTATTTTGACGCTCGGCAGGTAAAGTGATAAAGTTTTCAATTTGAAGATGAGGAGGAATACAAATTGGTCACGAGATACAGGAAACATCATACCTGAAGTAAGTTTTAAGATTTTGGATTAAGTTTATTAAAAGTTAAGTCCCTGTATTAAGTAAACATTAAACTTGTAGCTAAATTTTAGGGGGGCTTGAGGAAACATGAGATGAACAACAACAACCCAAATTCAAGATAAGAGGCAAAAAATGCCCCCGCACAATCAAACTAAATTTATTACGACTGTCGTGGTTGAAATGTGAAAACGAGCGAAAAGTGTTGAATATGGCTTTACATGGGCTCATGTTAGAAAGAGTTTAAATTGAAATCCGCTAAAAACGCGAGTTGTGTTCAAGAATTAAATGACATTGATCTAAATTTAAACATTTGACACAAGACAAAACATTTAATAACATAATTAATAAATGCAAAGATCCCACAATTTGTATGTATCAGGTTTTTATTGTAACTCATAGGATTATGCCTGGAATAAAATGGCATGATTACTGGAATGTAAACGGTTTTATCACACTCTTATATTCAGGTTTTTGCAAACTGTGATAACTGAGCAAATAGACAGTAAGAGATGCTATTAAGCAGACCACAATACAGCCAATGATAAAATAGTCTGCAGTCAGTTGCTCCCATAGGCAAGAAAAGAGAGTTTAAACATTTCTCAATAAATATGAAACCATCTACGGTATAATGAACAGCCTTCGTGTGCAACAGAACAGAAAATGCAGGTATTCATTAAACAATTTCAATGCAATCCATCTGTTGGTATATAAAAGCAACACAATTCACATTTTGTTGCCCAGAGACGTTTGAGGTAATGCATAAAAGCAGTTCAAACAGGTTGACAAAAATACAATCACTCATTCAAACGAAAGCCAAAAGGTTGCCATGCCGCTAAATACATCTTCGCTAAACAACTATAATGGCACAAAGCTGGGAAAAATACAGCAAATAGTTTCAAGAAAACAAAGATGCAGACAAATTATAATTATTGTTTAGGAGAAATAAAATCAAACAGACAAATGAACGGCATTTAGACTTCGTTATATCATTCAAAACAAAACAAAAAACGTTTTATAATCGTCCCACATTGTGGAGTTTGAATATGGCTGTTTAGGTTGTGGGTGTTATTTCCGTCTGCCACATTTCTTGTCATTTTCTTATTGTACTGCAGCCTATTTCACAAACTTAAATGTAAAAAAAAAGCTTCGGGACATGATTATCACGCCACTATTAATAAATCATTTGTTTTGCAGATTTGTCTTTTTGAAACACTCTTAATAATTGATTTGCGATGGTCACAATTACAGCTACACGTGGAAAGTCACAACACCTAACAATAGCTATAACTGTAACTGATTGTTTCAGGAAGCTCATGTGCTACAATGACTGGTTATAAAATGGATATTTATTTTTCCGAGTGTTTCATTTTTTTTGTGGAATTGTTATTAGATTATGTTTTTGAAATTTGTCCTTTTCATACAGTTCAAAAGTAAATAAAATGCAATGTAATAAAATGTATTAATAATAATACAATTCAAAATTAACAAAAAATCAATTCAACTTAATTTTGGGGCTGGTCACAATCTCTTTTCGCAATATACAGAATCAATTCATGAATCAAGTGCTTACATCTTAATTTGGTCAATTCGATTTTCAAACTCAAAGTGCATCACACATTTTTCACCCGACGTATCAATAAATCAATAAAAAAACATACTAAAACATTTTTACACGACCAAGCATTATATTGTTAATATTTTCATGTTACCATTTATTTATATGGCAGATTAATGCAACGCATTAAACGGAACCACTCCAATGATTTCATAAAAAGTCACAAAAACTATCAAACGAACACTTGGTGAGCGTGGAAAGTTGATCGTTTTCTGGTGCATTAGAGGAAAGCTTAAAAACATGATTCACTTATACAAAACGAAACATCACAGACGCTGGGAGAGCTCTGATTGAAAAAGTGCGTTACATGTGTCCAATTCTTCCAAAAGGCTCGACATTAAACAAAATATACATCAATAGCTTAATACTAAACATTAGCAGTTACTTTTTATATAAGGGTGCATCGGTTGCTTAGTCTTAAAATGAAAGGCAGCAAGCAGAGAGAGCTCAGATCTCTAATCATCTAAGAACATCTACAGCTGTAAAAAGGCAACATGACGTAATGCTTTAGCACAAACATGCCATCATCATAGACATCTCTTTTTATAGAAATAAATAGTTGAAATAAACTGTACTCTCTTTTAAATTATTTCCATCTCTATAGGACTCTGATACACATTTGATATAAAGCATCTATCGAACAGGGCATACTGCAAAAGTAATACCTTTGAACTTTGTCAGTCACGTTTCGTCTGCCCTTAAAGACTACAGATTATCTCTTTATATTACATTGGAAATATTTACACACACAAATATTTTGTAATTCCTTTCTTATAGAAACACACATCATATACATACAGTTTTTTTAAAGTCTTCATAAGACGGGACTGCCAGCACACTCGAGTCATTATCTGATGTGTACAGGTTCCAGTTTTTCTCCTGGTGATGGCATCGGTTAAAGTTTCCATTCAGGTCCACATTCTGTTGTGAGACCAAGCTCAAAAATCATTTTAAATGAAACTCATTCATCTCCATCTGCTCCTCTCGTGGTAATTGAAGCCCCATAATGTATCTGAAGACAGGAAGCAGAACATTGCATCATGAGAAGAAAGTGCTCGGCTCGACTAAAGCACTTAGGGTCGACCGTTTGGACTGTTTAAGCTATTTAAGCTTGCAGACTGGCCAAGGGGAACTGCAATGCCTGATGGATAATGGGTATAGCACACAGAACAAAGAGACCATTACTTCCATCAGTATTATTGCATTAGCATGTTTTTAAAAATAATAAACGTTACAAGAATGGTATATTGTCGCTTCTCTGCATCACTGAATCTTGGCTAAAAAACTCTGATGTTCAGAACGAACCTTTCTGCAATCATGGAGTAACACGATATATCACCAAACACATCAAGTGACCTCCTCAAAAACACACCATAAATTAAATCTGTCTCCGTTTGAAAACAGAGGAGCAAGTTAAAGCCACAA
>JAZGTK010017813.1:0-12119 GCA_036877625.1 Ambastaia sidthimunki
TGTCTGTGGGATTACTAAACCTTTATGTGTTATCATTCACTGTTTATTACAGGAATCACAAACAACCAGTCAGCCAAAACACTAACCCACTCCGCTGTT
This sequence comes from Ambastaia sidthimunki, assembly GCA_036877625.1. NCBI lineage: Eukaryota > Metazoa > Chordata > Actinopteri > Cypriniformes > Botiidae > Ambastaia > Ambastaia sidthimunki. Next base: position 100 of record JAZGTK010017813.1, read on the forward strand.
TTAAATTCTCACTTATTCATTTCAATTAGCTTTACGTTACATCTTAGCTGTTAACCCAGAAACTAGAAACATGAAGTTAATTTACTGAGTAGATTTCCACATCTTTCATCTCTCAAACAATTGAAAGCGTATTGGAAAGTCCTTGCAGTTCAGAGCATGTAATACATTTTGGACCATTTGTAAGGTTTTGATATAAATTAATTATTAGTTGTGTTTGTTAGTATGTTTCACCTCATATTGTACAATACATTGAATTTGTTGTGTATTGTTTGTTGTTTTCTGGAGTTTACTTTCAAGATCAATGTTAAGAAAGGCTTTAGTTATTCGTTCCCAGTGCCACATTTCTGTTTGTGGTTGATGGTAATATTTATATAGTTTTTGTATTTTCCCTTTTCTTTGCAGTACCTGCCCTCTCTTGGTTACACAAAACGCATTCATATGATGAATCCAATGGTGCCTGGACTTACTGGAGGAAAGATGAGCTCCTCTGAGGAGGTACAGTACTCTCAAGAACACTGAAGAAAAACATTTATGTTCGCATTATTTGAATTCTAAAACAAAATCATGCTATTGATCTGATGCAATGAGGTAGTGGTTCGCTTTGTAAGATTTCTGTTGAATAATTTTTACTACAGGAATCCAAGATTGACCTCTTAGATAAGAGAGAGGAGGTGAAGAAGAAGCTGAAGAAAGCTTTCTGTGAACCTGGAAATGTTCAGAATAATGGAGTTCTGTCCTTTGTCAAACATGTGCTTTTCTCTTTGCATTCTGGTGAGCTTGATGCTAATATAATTATGCATATGTATATACATGTGGATATGCATGTTGGTTACTAGTGCCAACAAATTTGCTTTACATTTGTTTCATAGATTTTGTGATTAAGCGAGATCCAAAATGGGGAGGTGATAAAGTCTACACAGACTATGAGGAAGTGGAGAAAGATTTTGCTGCAGAGGTATCTGATCACTGCTAATCTTCACCTCCCAACTTACATATATAAAAACAAAAGATACAGAAACTTATTTTCACATAGTTAAGAATCACGTGTTGACCACTGCTGTCCTGCAGCAAATCCACCCTGGTGACCTGAAGGCCTCAGTGGAGCTGGCCCTGAACAAGCTGCTGGACCCCATCAGGAAGAAGTTTGAGAGCCCAGAGTTGAGGAAACTGACAAATTCAGCTTATCCAGTGCCCTCGAAAAACAGTGAGTGACTATACAGGGTGACAAATCCTCAAGAATTTACTTACAACCCTAATAAAACATTTGAACAAGATGATCAAGGTGATTCAGGATTAATTGGACATTTATATGGAATATGGTCATACTAGCAACTAGCATTAGCAATTAGCATCTTATTTTTCAAGTCCTGGTAATTTATGTGGAATGGAATCACTGGATTGATGTCTTTTGCTTCTAGAAGGGGGCGTGAAAGGGAACCCTAAACAGACAGCAGAGGAGGATGAGGTCATCCCATCCAGACTGGACATTAGAGTTGGCAAAATCATCAGTGTGGAGAAGGTAGGAGACCATCGTTCATGTTATGGTTACTGTTATGGTGTAATTCTAATGAGATATGAAACCATTTTTGGTCTAAAGATGGACAAAAACATTTTTCTGACAGCATCCAGATGCAGACTCACTGTATTTAGAGAAGATTGATGTTGGGGAGGAACAGCCTCGGACTGTAGTGAGTGGACTGGTGGCTTACATCTCCCAGGAGCAGTTGCAGGACCGGCTTGTTGTATTGCTATGCAACCTAAAGCCCCAGAAGATGAGGGGGATCGAATCCCAAGCCATGCTGCTCTGTGCTTCAATGTTAGTGTAACTAATACACTGTAATTCAGTAACTTATTGTAGAGGTCATCATCTTGATTCTCATAAATGTCATTGCTTTTAGTGAGGGAGACCCCAGGAGAGTGGAGCCTTTAGATCCACCAGAAGGTTCAGCACCAGGAGACCTTGTTTACGTTGAAGGGTTTGAATCAGGGAAACCAGATGATGAATTAAAACCAAAGAAAAAGGTGTTTGAGAAGTTACAGGTATGTTGGTTTATATCTTTTGGTCTTGGACACTTATTTAACAAAGGTATCATTGTTTCTTACACTTGTATTTTGATATGTGTGATTTATTCAGGTGGATTTGAAGATCTCAGACGAATGTGTTGCACAGTGGCAAGAAAAGAGCCTCATGACCAAACTAGGACAGATCACCTGTAAAACCTTGAAGGGTGGAAACATTAGCTAGATTGACTTTACCATTATTCCCCAAAATATTTAAATCTAGAGTTTCCAATGTCACTCATTATAGCAAACAAAAACTGGACCATATGGAAAAATCAAATGGCTTATACAGCATTTTTAACTGCAGATGTGCCATGTTCTTAATTAAATACTTAATTAGATTCATCAGAAATGGTCAAAGCAGTTTTGTCTGATTAGCACTGCATTTTGTTTGGGGAACAACACACTGTGTACAGTTATAATGTATAATGGTTTTATTTATTTGTATGGTCAAATCATTGATGTTGAAAAGCACTAACAGACCAAACAAAATAAAAACACACCAGAATAAATCTATAAATATCTTTAATGCGTGTTCATTTTAAAACAGTGTAGTTATTCTCCCCATTTCTGCTGTGAAGTAAACAGCTGCTAAAGTGTTTGTATTTGTTTTGACACCAGTCCTAGAAGGGACCATCAGTCTATAATGCTTTGCTGGTTCCAACAGAAAGTAATGCAGCATTTTAGCTTACAAAGTGCTTTAATCTAATGTACAGTAAATGTGGGCTGTTTATATAGTGTTCATGTCTCATTCATATTTGACACACTGTAAAAGGATTGAAGGTAACTGACCGTTCTGTACATGTATAATTACAGATTTGCTAAAAGCAAATTCTAAAAGTCTTAAAGTTGATTGCAGTAGCACTAAGATGTTTAAAATTGTTAGTATAATCAACTTGTCTCATTAAAAGCTAGAAATCAGTGTCTGTGCTTGAGAACATATGATATAAAGTATATTTGGAGATGTCCGAAGTTGATAATATGGGGTTTTATATTTTTTTGCACACAGCAGCAATTGTTACCACTAGTGACCACTAGATGTCAGTTCAATCTTGTGGTCATTAGCCCTGATAATTTACTATACAAAATTCACCAACACGTCCACCATAAACTCAAAGTAACTTTTCCTAGAGCACACAGTTTAACATTTAGAAAAATACTTAAGCTGTAATAAAGCTATTATATAAAATGGATTAGGGAGAAAAACATTTTTGCATACATTTGAAGGCCATTTCAAGGCTAAGGCTTTTATGACAGGTATGGTATCAATGGATGCTTGACCTTGTTCTCACTCTCACACATTTTCCATCACTTGCTTTGTCTTCCTGTGACTGAACAGCCAAATCAAAGCATCACGAGTCTTCAGCATGCTGTCTCTGTACTTCCTAAAAAAAAATGCAGATTTATATATATGTAATAATACGTCTCTAATTACATGCTTCCATTTGTATTTCATGCATCAATTAAATTTAACCTGCAAATTTTTCCTTACTTGTTTTATCTTGGCTCGCTGATACTTGTGCTCGCTGACCAGCAGGATGCACTGCGTCACTTCGCCCATTAACTCTCACTATTTGTTTATTTGTCAAGCATTCTGTCTTATCTGTTATTTTCTCTGGCTTGTTATGAGGATTTGTTCCATGCACAGGTTTCTTAGCAACAGGTGGCGGCACCTTAATTGGCTTTTTTGTACCGTTTGTAATCATTATCTTGGCTTGGTCGGAAACCTGTGTTATCTCAGCTACAAGGTTGTGGCTGGGGGCTGGCTGGGTTCTGGGAGATGTAGGTGTTTCAATAACTTTTTTTGTGCTCTTGGAGAAAATGAAACTGGCTGTGGATGCAGGGGACCTGTGCAGTTCACAACCTTCTGGCGTTTTAGGCAATTGTGAATTAGTGCTACCAGCTGAGGGTAAGCGTAGGTTAAGCATTGCTGGGACTCCACTAGATGACAAAGCAGCAGTTTTCATACGTATGGCCTCTTGTAGACACATAGAAGGTGCTGTGACTGTAGTAGATGATGACGTATTGAGTGGGTTTGATTTTAAAGACAAGGATTTGCGAATAGGCTTTTGTGGTGTTGCTTGACTAAAATTTTGCTGATCCTTGTATGTTATGGCATCAGTACTTGATTTATCATCATCGTTTACTTGATCTTCAACATTCACAGATCGTAGTCGCACCATCTGAAGCAAGGAAGGTGTGACAAGGGGAATGTTGGCATCCTCCTTTGTAATAGGTGTGCTCTTGTGTCGGCACAGCAGTTCTTTGCTTTTGTTCTCCTTGTTTACCAGGCTCAGTTGCTTTCTGAAGTTCACAGTAGATTGGTCATCCACTGGCAGAGGTGGTGCAGGAGGCACATTACTAGACTCAGGAGATGCTTGCTTTGATGAAACTTCTGTTGACACAATTGGCTTTGTAGAAAGTTCTTTCTCAATTTGTAAGAGGTCACCTTGTGAGGGAGCTGACATTTTAGGAGGGTCTGCAGTTGTGTCCGTCCCATCGGTGCATGACTTTGGTTTGTCATGTTGCCTGCCATCCATGACTGTACAATTTTGTACAGTTTTAGTTAGCAGAATTGCATGTATTTCGGAATTCTGTTCTGGACTATTGGCCATGTCAGAGAATTTGGTTAACTTGACTTGTTCAAATGATTCTTCTGATTCTTCATGACAATTACCTGATGCTTCATGGATAATCAAGGGAGGTGGTGGGGGAAATTCTAATTCCTCTTGCTCCTCAAACATCAAGTCAGCTATTTCATCCATTGGTGGTGGTGGTGGAGGCCAAGAAGATTCCAAATATGTAGCCTCTGCTTCTGTCTCCTGCCTATGTTCCTCCTTATCAGGTACTGGACTGGACACTAAGGAGACTAATGATTGTTTAGTGGGTGGTGGAGGGGGGTGGTGTTCTGGAGGTGGAGAGGGGGATGGAGAAATGCCATTGGCCTCAGGTACTTCTATACCAAGAGTTTGCATTGCTTTGTGATTTGGAATGACCTTAACAATGCAGTTCCTTTGGTTATCTGCTTCAGTTCTGTAACACTTTGGAGTGGATGTTTTGCTCACAAATTCAGCACCCGTGTCAGCTTCACAGTTTGTTTGTGAAAGCATACTTTGATCAACTTCAATAGTTGGTAGCTTCCTTTTAGGAATGGTTTGACCTCCTTGTTCTTTTTGGTCCTCTACATTTCTTGGGTCTTGTGTGTGAATGTTTTGACTGAAGTTCTTCTCATAGATATTTGGACTTTGTTGTTCATTTTCTTCATTATGTAATATAGAGCTTTCATTAAGTCTCAAAGCTGGAGGTTCTACCATCATTTGTTCATGCTCTTGTGGTAGCACAGCTTCTTTTTGCTCTTTTAATATGGCTTCTTTCTTTTCTAGATGAGACCCATGATTTATTTCCTCTGATGTCTGTATATTTGAGATCATTTGCTCAACATTAGGTATTGTTTCTGTGTTTTGAGTTTTACCAATTAATGTCTCTTTTTGCTGTTTTTGAAGTTGATGTAACCTATAGGCATTTGGACCTGGGCCACATAGTAATTCAAATACGCATTTATTATGAGTCCAGGTTTCAGGAGGTGGTGGAGAGGGGGCCTTTACCTTTGGTGGAGGTGGAATATTGAACAAATCCCTAAGGGTAATTGTTGGGTGTGGGGATGTCACTTTATTTTGCACTATTGTAACAGCAGGAAAGGGTTTCAGTGAATCTGATGGAGTGGTGTTAGTTTGAATGTCCTGGTGTGCTGTGTCCAATGTGACTGAGAAGAGTGATGTCATGGATGAAGATACTGAGACCTCTGGGGAGGTCCGTGCACCTGCTCTTTCAGGCTTTGAGGGCTTAACTCTCCTGTTTCCAGGTGAGGAGGGACTCGCCTCTTTAGGGGAATGTGTTGGTGTGCCACTTTGACTTGAGTATCCACTGGAAGGAGACAAAGTCCTATCAAATTTATTTTCACTAGATGTTATTTTCTGTGGAGATGAGCTACTTGATCCAGTTTGACTTCCAGTAAAAGCCTGGTCAGGACTAACTGGACTGGATTTCAGAGATGACTGTGAGCATCTTGATGAGATGGGTACTAAAGATTGTACAGACTTTTTCTTATTGTTTGTGGAATAATCTTCTTTTGCACTGCTGAGATCCCAACTTGTTTGTCCATCTTTTTGTACCATATCTTTGAAATCTTTTATGTCAACCCATTCCTTTGATCTCTGTTTAATTTTTTCATGGTGTAGAGAATAGGTTCTCTGTGGTGGGGCTGGTGGTAGTTTTGTCTTCATCACCGAGAGGCTACGAGAGCAGTTGTTTCTGACATTTTCCTCTGTATCGCTTGACTCCCTGTGCTCCAGTCTCTGATTAGTACTTGTACTGTCAGGACATTTAAAAGTCTTTGAGCTTGTAACGCATATGTCCTTTGGGTTTAAATCTGAGACTTTTTTGGTGCTGTCAGTAATGCATGTTGGTCGACGTCTCCCTTTTGAAGAGATTGTGGAGGAGTTGGACATAATAGTCTCAGATGATTGTGAATAGCTTTCACTGGGGCTCGTGGTAGGTGGACCTTCACTTGTTCTGCCTCCTGACCGTGAAGAAGCTGGGCTACCTGCTAAGCTACTTTTGCTAATTGTACTGACACTATGCTGGCAGTGACCATGATTAATTTCAATAATGTCTATTGCAGTGGGCATAACTGCATTTGGAATGATCTTGGATAAATATGTCGCTTGTGGTGAGATGGACATAACAGGACCTTGCGGTTCCTGCAGGAGTGAGGAAGTGGTCATGCCTGGCACAGCAAGAGACTTAGGCCTCTGGACAGGGAATGTTCCTGGCACAAGCTGTCGGCTTAAGGACAAGTCATCTTGATAGACAGACTGGATGTGTTGTATTAGAAGCTCATCATCTCCTGTTGTCTGAAGAGCCTCAATATTCTGCAGGTGTACACGAGCCCCTTCATGATTTACCAAAGGAGGTTCTCCATCAATTGTTGGAATGACAACTTTGCCAGAGTCATATTCACCATAATATTCTCCATTTGGAAGCTGCTGCAGTATAGGTCTTCTTGCCATATCTACATAGAAAACAAAGTAATCATTTTATGTTTAGCAGAATAGTTTGTCTCTATTTTAAGGTCATGGTCTGATTCCTTGACCTCTGAGAAAATACAAATGAGAATAATACAAGCATAGTGTACTAGTCTTTTATACCCAGTTCTTTTTGGACTTGCTGTGGTATCCCCATGATAGTTGTTCTTCTGCTTCTCCTCCTTGTCCTGTCCAGCCTTTTAACTGGGTTTAAAGGCTTAAATGTGGAACCTACAGAAGGTGAGAGCATACAAGGATGTAATTCCCTGTAGATGTTTGGAATCCACATGAAATTTAAAATGGTGGTTACAGCTGTCATTATCTTGCTCCTGCACCACTGCAATGGGTGCTGTAAAACAGGAAAGAATACATTGCTGGTCCTGAACACACATTAGAGGACAACACAACACAAAGAGGAGTGTTATGTACCACTGAGCACGTTTATTTTTAGACCTTATTAAGTCAGCGTGCTATACCTTGCCGTGTAAGCACTGGGCGAGAGGACAATGCTGAGACAGAAGACACTGAGGTAATGGAGTTTCCAGCAGTGCTATCAGTCTCAAATGATTCATCTTGATCTCTTGACCTGGCATCTCCTTCTGGCTGTGGAGAGTTGGAGGGCAGTATATGAGAAAATTATTAATCATTCATAAATATTTATTTGTATTTGAGAATTTATCTGTCACATTCCAATAATAGGGCCTGAAATGGTTAAAAATAATTGTACATTTCTTTTTCAACAAGCAGTCAGTGAAAGATGTTTAACCTTCAAAACACATTGTCAACCTTGTTACCAAAATTTGGGATGTGTCTAAATACAGTTTTAAGCCTAAGTTTAAGGCTAATTTTTCTGTGATTAAAGTAAAAAGACATGTATTCAGGGTAAATATCTCTTGAGTTATGGGGTAATAAATTGAATTGTTTTTATGTGGCTATAATCAAATCAAATAGCACCAAATTATATTAATAGAAAGTGCCACATACAGTGGGTAGGTGATATATTTTTATTTTCAAAAGCTCACCATGATCTGATCGTCCTGTAAATCCAGACCATTTCTGTGCTCTGCATGGAAAAAAGACTAAGTGAGGTGCATGAGAAAACAGTTGTATGTTAGAGAGCCAGAATGTGTGCAGCACAGCATAGATCAGTATGTTATTGTGTATTTAATGTGATGGGTATTCGGCTCACCCTCCTGCTGTAGGATCTTCAGTCCCTCCTGGGCCTCAGTATGCAGGTCCTCCAGGTACTGTGGCCTGCAGCCCTCAATGAACACATTCTCCTGTAAGTGCTGAGAAACTGTATAGTGTACACTCAGCTTTCTCTGTTCATCCTGCTTTTGTCCTGCTGTAGAAAGAGGAAAGACAAAGATATTGTTGGTCTCATGAATACAATGTATGATGCAGTTTTTCCTTCTTCAGATTGAAAATTCTTTGTCATCAAATCACAGCCAGTCTCTCAAAGAATTTTTGTTCAAATCAAATCTAGATGGTGATGGAGGTTTTGGTGGAGTCTAAATCCACCAGCATGCCATGTAAGTGAATATACCATAACAATGATCAAATAATACCTCACACAGGTAGTGAATACATTGTAACAAACGTTTCAAAATCTGGCTGGCAAATACTGTAACTGCCCATTTTTTTCTCCATCCAATAGAAGCACCTGCTCAAACTGTCAGCTTGGCAGGCATTAGTCAGATGACTGATGTATGTATGCTGCACGTGTCGATATGCATTTCCAACACTTTAAAGCCTTCACACTTACACAGTGATCAGGTAATCTGTCCTCCAGCTCTTTAATGCCTTGAAATACCAGATTACCCTTTGCATCTTTGCTTCTGTTTAACACATGACTGTACTCAAGTCTCTGTGGCTTTCACACATATTACAGGTGAGTTTATATATAATTCTCATTTAATCACAGAAATAAGATTTCTGTCATATTTTCTGATGCCAGTCAAGTTTCTGTTTATCACCCAACGTTTGCCTCTAATCTGGGAATCCGAGGTGAATCGTACATTCAAGGACACATGCCTGATGCCTGAAGATTTACAATTCAACATGTTCCTCGTCCATGGACAACAGATTGCCGGGCAGATATGTTAGCATGTCTCTGGTGTGGTAACGGTAGGGCAGGCTAAAGTCACTGAAGCATAGCAGATAATTTATGAATCTAATCAGAATCAGGACATGCTAATACTGGTTAGACGTTTAGCCCCCCTCCCCAATTTAACACAGTTAGTTTGTTTTTATAATATATTAGTGTATTGAATCAACCTTAGATAGGACAGTGTTATTTGGACAATAGGGAGAAATGGGAAACTTGAGGGTGGCCTATCATTGGACTGGGGCTCTTAAAGGAACAGTGAAAAGACTTACTCTGCTATCATTTACCTTATGTACCCCCTTAGTGTGTCATGAGATTCTGATGCCTCTAAAAGCATTAATGATTAATGAGAGTGTTGTTTAAAACAGGGACTTTCCCTTTAAAAGGAATCTCATCCCTCATTTATGCAGATTTCTAACTGCTCAATGAGTATCAGCTTTTAAGCTTCTTGTTTAGTTCACCCCACGGGGGTGTCGGGTGTCCTGCTGTCCACTGCAGGCACTGTAATACTATAGAAAATCACTACACAGACTGAAGGCAACTGCACTGTATGAGCCCAGTTGAAGTTAAAGATATGTTTACGTGGTTAAAGACAAACCCTACATTTCTATTTTTTTATTAACATGGAGCAGATTTGATGCTTGTAGATGTTAATTTGTCAAAATTAACCATTCCTTTAATTTTGATCATTTTAAGAGTAATAAATCAATGGAATGCTTACAAACTATGTCTACTTTTATAAAGGTATTATTGTAAATTGAAATTCAAAATACAAATGTACGTTTCCTAAAGAAATAAATACACTAGTATAATGAAAGTCAGCGGAGGACAGAAATAAGTGCAAATCATTGTTATTGATTAATAAAAAACAAGTAAAAACCGTTAAATGGATAAAATGTAAATGTAGGAGTGAAGAAAGTCTGAACCTGTATTGAACTGTAAACGGCCCTGAATGTGTTACCATAGATACGCAAGACAGTCACAGACAGTGATGGCAAGTTAATTGACTTAACCTTAATTAGTCCCTGTTTCCTCTATCATAACTCTCTTGTTTATTTATTGCTCAGGACGAATACACAACAATGTCAAGTCTGTGAATTCATAACAAGTCTCATTGCACATACTTAGTCTTTCAGTGTTTACATCCTTTTAACCAAAGATATATAGTTTGACACCTGTTACAGGCACAACAATTTCTTGCCTCTGTTTACCACACTTACAGAACAGCTCCCATTCTACTTTCAGTATAAGTCTGCTGTGGTACTCAGATGTAGATAAATTAACTAGACTAATATACTGTAGATACATTTAAGAGACGTATAACACATAAACAGCATCTAAAAATCTATTGCCATAAGATAACATTTTGTAATTATTTTAGTAAGTTTAATAATTGTATAAAAATGTTTGGCCTGTTGTCTACTTACCCTTCTTCTTGAAGATCGACAGCAAAGATCTAACATTTTTACTAATGAAGACCACCATGTCTATTTTGAGTTCAAGGCCCAGGCAGAGATCATTATTTAAAAGTGTACAAAAAAGTTCCTAACTGGATAAGAAATAAACTCCGTTACCAAGCAGTATCATTTGTTACTGTACACTTCTTCAGCCACACACCAACTGATGTTAACTAGCTGTCTCCCATGAGTCTAGTGAAGGATAATCAGGTTAGACACAATGAGCTCTACTGTCTGCCACCAATCCTGTCCTGATCTTTCTCTTCATTTCTCCTCCCCCTCTCTCTGCTTTTGTCGACATCTAGCTGTGTTGTGTCCCCCAACGTGTTGGCAGTCTCTTCCATTGTCACGTACAACAACTGAACTTGGGATTCTTTGAATTTGGATGGGGTATGTGCCACACCACAATCATAGCATCTACTTAAAGATTTGACCCAAAGTCTTTATAATAAACAGAGATGCTTAATGTTCTGTGTTCTATGTACAGTAAGTGATAACCAATTTTTTTTGTGAACTGTTACTTTAAATGCTTGTTTCTCTCATCAGTTCTTACTAGCTTATTATAATCACATCTAATTGTAAAAGCAGCTTTCAAGGTTCTCGTATTTTTTGTTATGATCAAAGTCATGTCATGCTTGGAATAGCCCTTTACTGCTCTTTTTTGATTATTGATTATCACTTCCTTGCATTTAAAATAGATTACCAGAAAAAAACACCAGAAAAACTGTCTCAATATTCCTACTGTATCTCCAGTAATCGTCTTCTGCACCAGCTGTGGCTGCATGTCTTTGCCTTGAAAATGGTCATTGAAGGGTTAGTGTATTAGCAGAGGGAGCAGCTACACCATGAGAAAAATCAGGACACTTCTAAACCATTAACCAGCTCTCTCATGTCATCACTCAGTGCACAGACACGGGCTCTGACACTAGAATAGAGGCTCAGATAGAGTTGGCAAATTCTTTTAGATGTTGTAAAAATGTAATTTTATTCTTTGTTCTTCCCTATCTCTGTCTCTCTAAGCTCTGTTTCTCTGGATTACACCCGGTTCATGGCCTGTCTATATTGCTCCATTCTCTTTTTGGCGTCTCTCCATCACCTATTCATCGATCTTATCAGTGTCCTCTTGAAAAGAAGCACGTTCTTGTAGTTTCTGTCAGTCGACGCTAGACATCTTCAAAAAGGATTGGGCTGGCTGCCCGTTTTGAAACCTCAGTCTTATTAATATTTATCAGGGCAGCCAAAAGACACCATCTGGCACATTGTGATGAATGGTGAGGAGCACATCTTTAACAAGCCACCAGACCCTAAAGT
>JAZGTK010017814.1:0-12119 GCA_036877625.1 Ambastaia sidthimunki
ACCTTCCTCTCCATTAGCCAACAAACCCATTTTCTACATAGACTACAGAAAATGCCCTATTGCATCCACGGACATTACTTTAATGTTAAACATAATGAACCTTGTATTAAAATGTTGTGAAATGTCCCTTTAATGGAAAAGGCCACTGAGTGTGTTAAACAAACCTTTTTCAGCACCAACTCCCCTCTAACATCTCACACACACACACACACCTAAAAGTCTGTTTCCATAGCAATTTTAGAGAAATCACATGATAATTTTATAATCGAAGACAGGCCTGCATAGATTTATTACGTCCTTGCTCTAAATGTATTTTAGAATTACAGTCCAGTGTGACATTATGTATCCAGCCAAATGCAAACACTGAATCAGAAGTCATGTTTAAACTGAACTGATATTTAATAGGTGGACACAACTTTAAATTTACTTAAAACAGTTATGGTTGTGCTTTATTGACACAAGACACAGGGTTAACAATAGATGTAGCAAGAATTCGCCCACAGATAGCATACGGCCCATGTTTAAAATAGTTTTACGCCTGGCCGTGTTCCTCTGAATTCTCACGTGAATGGTCTCGCAGTTAAATATTCTCTTCAGTGGAGACTTCTCAGCTTGCATGAGAAATATGAGACATCTTCCTAATAACAGTGGCACTGCCAAAACTCAGAAGGTCTTTAATGTTTTAATTTAGTAAAGGGGCAGAATCAGATTTATTTATTAAAGAATAAAACAGAGATAAAGAAGACCTCTTCTGTATGCAAACATATAATAAGATATTCCCCCACAGTTATAATAAAGAATGGGGTCAAAGTTGTATTTATTATCTATTTATTTCACAGCTTAAAGAAAGCATTTTTACAGTGCTTTTATGCTAATAACCTCATAATTATAGCTGTTTGAACGTTTCACTGATCTATTGTGTAGTAAATCCATACATGGATTTTAGACACATTTAGCGTGTAATGTACAATCGGAAAATGTACAATCGGACAGTCATTATTGAAACATATACCCTAACATGACATCAGGAACCTGACGTGCTAATTATATGGCTGCTTGTTTTATAAGTAAAGAAGAGCACATGAAATATAAGAAATTGGTCACCAGGGACGACAATTACATTTGCAGTTTAACTGTGCCATGCTGCTATTGACCAATCAGAATTAAGCATTTAAGCTGGGTATCATAAACAGATAACCATTATGTCAGATGTTTTGCTGTATATTAAAATAGCTTTGCTGATGTGTTTTCCATAAAATGTTTTATTGGAATACACTGAGTTTATTACTGTCCTAACTGTGCCAGTAGTAACTGAGCATTTTAGCTCATAATATTTGTGTATGTGTGTGTCAAATTTGTGCGTTTTGTGTGTATAATTTTAGTACGTCCTCATTAAGTAGCTGCGGTGGTGCTGGGTCAGGGCTGTTGGCCTTATTTAAAATCTAAATGCTCAACATCTTTCTCTTTTCTTTCTCCCTCCATTCTCATTTAAATTCTCTAGTTTTACTTCATTTTCCTCCCCAATGTATTCCTTCCAATTAACACAGTGTTCATTATCTGCTTTGTATCTCTCTGCTTCTTTTTCTCTTAAACACTTTCCTTTACATCAACTTGTTAAACACAGTTTTAGGATCTTTACAACAGTCTCAGATGGTCATGTTGTTTAATCTTTTATTAGTAAATAATTTTTGTATTGTCTTATATTGGTCCTACTGGTCGTAGTTTACAGTAAATGCAATGCCTACACTGCAGATTCCAGTTTATTTCACAAATGTTGCATTGTCAGTACAATAGACTAACTTCATTAAAGCTTTGACAATGTTATTCTGCATTAGCACCACACAGAGTACAAACACTAACTGAATATAAAAGTCTTATTTAGGAAAAACTTTTTACTAATGTAGTGAAGAAATAAAGTATAAAGAGCAGGGGTGGGAAATAATGAAAATACCATGTGAGAAGCAAACATCTAACTAATTCATAATATCAAAAGAGGCAACAACAGGTTAGCTAAATGCCATTTAATGCTATAAGTTTATAACAAGTACATATTTGTTGTAAGAGTTTGGACAGTCACCACATAGATATGCCACATTTTCTAAGAAGAGTTTTCTAAGAAAATCATTTACATTTGTGCATTTGGTAGACACTTTTATCCAAAGTGATTTACACTGCATTTAAGGTCCCACAGTATGCACTTGATAAATACATGAGTTCAGTGGTACTGGTATAGTATTTCTCCCAATAGGTTTATGTTGGCAGATGAGAGTAAAAATGCATGAAAGAGTAAAATCGTCTGAAGACAGATACACATTGTAAGAATTTTCTTTATTTTTTTCCTCTACTATATGATTGTTGCTTCTCAGATTGTGAGTTTTAACATGACATCTTGAGTAAAAGCCAGATGTACATTTTATCCAAGACTTTGACAGCATTTACTGGGTGTTTTAAGTCAGCAGTCCGTGTCTGTTCTGACATCCTTATTCATACATGTGATTAAATGACACCACGCTTGCCACTAATGTTGGCATAGGTTTTGTCTGGAAAATACAAATTGGCCATCACCCTAATGCTGTTGAAGCGGGGAACATTTTGAATGCCTTATCACTGAGTGCACAGCAAATAAATTCATTGTTTCATAAGGCATTTTGTGGGGAGGTATAACATCACTCTTGAAAGGTTTAAATTTACTGTACCTAAACAAGAGCCCGAGAAGTTAACAGATAGCTTTTGAACTGCTGTTTGTAGTCTAGCAGAACGCTGTAATTTTGGATTTTTGTTGAGTTAATACATTTATACTCATTTGGCAGATGCTTTCAGTGACTTAGAAATATGTAATATCACAAAACTTTGTAGACAGAACCAACAATACAATACTGCAATGGCAAGTTTCAAGAGTAATCTAGAGCAGTACAGAAGCTTAATGCAAGAACCTTTGATTATGTTTGTGGTTTAGTATAGGAACTGCCTCTAATGTCTACAACCATTTCTTAAAGGATATGATGCTGGGTGGAAGTTGAATGCGTATTACTTCACAGAGAAAAAGAGTGAAAACGACTTTGTACCTTGTTGTGATGAAACTATCAGGTGCTCACTCGCACCTTGTACATGATTGCATTGTAGGGAACAGAGATATGTCACTTTCAGAAAAACTCCAGCTAGAATTAATCTAAACAGAGTCATCAGTCAATGTGTTGCAGGACACGTTTCCATGGACTATGAAAAGGAGTGATGATCCAGTTTCAGGCCCAGTAAAGAAACATGGCACATAAGCCAAGGGAGCCAATATAACACTAATGGGGACATTATAGATACAGGTGCTGCAGACACAGCTATCCCCACAAGGCTATATAACTGTAGAAGAAATGGCCCTTTGATAGCCTAAAGAAAAAACTATACAGTCCAAGTAATAAACTGCTACTATTGGCAGTACAGGTAAAGCAAAATTGCACAATCAGTCAACCCTCTTTGTAATAGATTCACTTGTTAAACCCCTATTGGGCTTGCTAGCTATTGAGCCCATTCAGCTTGTAGAGTACTCACTGATGAACAGTTTAGTCCAACATTTCCTTAAGTATTTTCTTGACTAGGAAAGTTAAAGGGAGACTACTGCATTCGCCAAGGCTGTGTACTTACAACCCCATGGAGAGCGCCAATTTCCAATTTCATTGGACAACAAAGTTATGGAGGAATTGGAGCATATGGAACAAATGGGAGTAATCGAAAGGGTAGCGCTACCAACAGAATTGTGTGCAGGAATGGTGCCTGTCGTAAAGCCCAAAGGAAAAATAAGAATTGATCTAACTAATCTCAATAAGGCAGTGTGCAGAGAGTGGCATATATTACCATCAGTAGTGCAGTCTCTGACCCCGTTGAATGGAGCAGCAATTTTTACAAATTTAGATACATGGTCCAGCTTTTGGCAGATACCACTGGCACAAGAATGTAGAGAACATTTATCACACCATTTGGCCGGTTCTGCTTTAACGTTGTACCCTTTGGGATCAGCTTTGGTCCAGAGCACTTCCAGAGATGCATGTCTCAGCTCTTAGATGGACTAACAGGGGTGATCTGCCATGCGGATGATTTGTCAGTGTGTGTGCAAAGATAAAGCCCAACAAATGAGCGGCTTACAATGGTCCTGTCGAGACTTGTAGAGAGCCTAAACATGAAGTTTTCATTTGCACAGTCTGAAGTTCTGTTTGTAGGCCACAAAGTACGTTCTGTAAGATAGCACCACAGCAATCGCAAAGATGCTGACACCTCAAAGTGTTGCAGATGTAAAATGTTCTTAGGCATGGCCACATTGATGAGTAAGTTTTGCCCCATTTCATAGACACTATGAAGACACAGCATGATTTATTAGCTTAACAGAGTGACTGGTAATGAGGCAGCATGAAGAAAACAGAAAAAAATCTGATGTGACATCAAACCAGGTAATAGCACAATATAAGCTAAATGCAAAAAACAAAGGTGTGTGCTGATTCATCCTCTTTAGAATGGTTGGTAATTCATGGCCCCTGAGTGTATAGTGCTCTGGTGCCCTGGCATTTTTAAAAATAGCGTTTAGAAATTGTTAAGGGACCCTGCTTTCTCCTCACTAGCTACTGGCCTTGAAGGCCTCAGTCACAACAGAGCCATTGTCAGGTGCTCCAATAATATGTGAACTGTCAAGTAAAGAAAAGAAGTTGGAAAGAGAAAAGCAGGTCTTTGTGGAAAAGCTACATCATCCATTTGACTTTCAGCAACACAGTCACAGCTAGAGCAAGATGCGGACACTATCAGCAGGCAGCTAATAGACTGATGTAATAGGTGGTGGCCTAGACAGGTGGAACAGCCACGAAAGAAGAAGTTCTATTGTGTTTGCAAAGGGTCTTTTGATGAATTGTCAGAGAGTGGCCCTTCCAGAGAGCATGCTCACAGAAATGCTTACACAAAGGATTCTGGGATAACTAAGTGCAGAGCTAACAGCACAGCAGTCAGTGTGGTGACTGGGCTTAAATAGCCAAAATGCTACATTGGTTGCACAACGTGGGATACATTTTAAGACATCAGGTCAAGCACTCAAAAGAAATGAGATCTTCCACATTACCCTGCCTTTCAGCCACCGGCTGAATTTTTTCAATTCAGTTGAAAAAAAAAATAGTTAGTGAAATAACTAGTGGTCCACAATTCTTTTCAGCAGAGGTTTCAGAATTTTTTGCAGGATATGACTTGGTTTATACTTTAGCCAAAGCAACAGAAAAGCAAAGAGATTGTGAAAATTATCAAGGGCTTAACTGTACTACAGAACAATGAGATACAATACAAATATAATTGTATATAATATACAGATACAATGAGATCTGATACAGTTCACGCAGGAACAGAAGGATTCTGGAAAAACAGACACTAAGAAACACACACTAAGAGAGGGGGAAACTATTACACAGACAAACCATCTGATGTGGTACCACATAAAATGTCCTAGAGAGAAATGTGGGAAGAAATTGTGCTTAGTACAGCACTTATTACAAAGAGGGGTTTGGGGGTCAAAGAGAAGAGAGTCTTTAAAAAGAAAAGGTATAAATCACTATAAACTTGCAATAATTAACTAAGCTTAATCGCTGGAAGTGACTATGAAGTATATGAAGTACATAATTGTTGTGATTACATACTGCATGAAACAACATGCTTAAGTCATGTTATTTTTCTAACTCAATGTTGTTTTAAGTTGTTTAAATGTTAACATTTGATAGTTTATGTACAGTAGCATAATTGTTTACAGAGACATTTAATACAGATGTCATGCATGTGAGAGGTAAATCTTTCATTGAAATATGATTACTGTGGTTAAGGATGTTAAGCGCTGTGCTTAGCTTTGAAATTATATTATAAATAACTGTTGGCAGAACTGAATTAGTTTAGCTTTCAAATCAAATTCATACTTTATTTGTCACATACATAATCGTACACAGTATGATATGCAGTGAAATGCTTGTAACTTGAATATTCTCTTGAATATCAAGGAGTGCTAAAAAGAATTTACTTGATATAAAATTATACAACAGATTCACATTTTGTTGTCAATTTTAATTTTTATGAACGTAGTGCTATTGTTATGTAGTGCTATTGTACTGGTCCATGGCACAATTAAAACCCTTTTAATTTAATTTTGATAGCTGTGTTTGTGTTAACAGTATTGAAAGACTTCAATTAAACTACCATTGCAACATCCTATGAACCACAGCCAGTTCAATTCAAAATGAAATTATATTTGAATGCAAACAGAGAGCAATTTGTTGATGCCCAATTGAATATTTCAAAACTACTAATATTAATTTCTTAGTAGAAATGCAATAAAAAGTTACAAAAGTAACATTTATACAAAAATTGTGCTCCAATCGCTTTCTCGGATACCATTTTAATTTTTGAGCTTGTCCCTGCTCGATCAATCCCCTTTCCCACAGGTGCACATGCACAGCATTGTGGGATATTAGGACAGGAAGTGGATTCAGATGTGCCTTTATGTCTTCCTGTCTTGAAAGGCATCCTTCGTTGGCAGTGTTTTACAGCTGTTGGACGCAGCCAAAGTTTCCATATTTCTATATTAGAAACATTTGAGTAGCACGGCAGCCCAGTAATAGAACAGCAGCTAGCCCTGGGATTAAGTGTCCTTAGAGAGATGCATGCACAAGGCCGCACATCCTACAGTGCAACAGTCACACCGTTAATTAACAAAATTAATCATGGGAAGTCAAACTCTGAGTTGACATACATACATTACCATGACAACGGCACACAGGAAGTGAGGAGAGAGAAAGCTGGAGCATCAGGTTACTGCATACAGATGAACGCATTGTAACGCACACACACGCTTAACAGACTCTGCTGTCCATCCCTCACCAGCTGAAAGTTGATTAAAAATTATTATATCTATACTTGTCCTATAAATAATTCATAGGTGCATAATTACTGCAGGTTTAGAAAGGGAGAAATGATTTAATTTAACCACAGGGTGTGAGTCTCACAATTAGAGCTGGATAAATGAAGATGATCTGATTACATTGACAGCACTGACCCCTTGTGCAAGACAACATGGAGTCTGAGGGGTGGGGTGCATCAAACCAGCTATAAAAAACTTTAAATAATTATAAAGCCTGACATCGAAGTATTGTGAAAGTCCAATACAAACATCTTGCTTACTGACACAGTCTCTGGCATATTTAATGCATGGTAATTAGGAAAAAAACTCATCTGCATAGGAAGGCTTTTTAAAGTAGCCATCTGTTTGAAAATTAAGAATTCCAGTTGGGAAAAGTGATTGGAAAGTCATAAGTTTAAAACACACAGTAAAGCCCCAAAGTGTTTTATTATTTGATGTTTCAAGGGCTGACAGTATATTTGAAGAATTGTGGGGCTTGTTGGTAAACAGAAGAAACTGATTACTTGAAAAATCTACAAATTTATATGATTTATGATTCACAATTTGAGATAAATAACCTTCCTTAATTTAAAAACTACTGGATACTGACAGGTTAATAGTTTTTTAAAGTCAGGTCTTCACTTAAACAGCATGTCACTCATTTCCTGTTCATTTGAAAACAGTACTTGCTGCTAGTCAGATTACTTTCATTTTGTTAAGATGATAAATGGTGTGTTGCTGCTGTAGTTCCAGAAGAGCGATAAAACAGATCAATCAGCTGCTAAGATGAAGCTGTGGTTTTACGAAGGACTGCACAGTTGAAGCTGTGGTTTTAGGTTTAGATTTCATGGCTGTTCTTAAGCATAATCTGGACAAAAAAGGCTTCTCATCAAGATCTAAATTCAGAATAATCACTGGCACAAGATGGACACCATTATGCTAATGACAGACTGCCAGCCTACTTCAGTGATGAAATTAAAGTCCTCACCTTTCTAAGCAGGGTGTCTTTGGGCTTATAAGTGAACATTACATTACAGGCTGCCATTATGGGAAGCTTTTGAAATGGCTTTATTCCACTGCGCACAAAATTGAGGAACATGTATTTTAGAAAAAGTTTTACAGCTCAAAATTTTTGAAAGTCACAGGTTAAATTATCTTTTTTTGCTGAGTGTGTTAGATGAAGAGGATAGAAAAAAGGAGTGTTTTTGGAGGAAGCTTGGATAATTGAACAGAAATGGTGCTAAATAACAAGCAGTGCTTGAGGCTTGTGATTGTTGTCAGCATGAAGAAGAAATTATGCTAAAATAAATAAAGTTTTTTGTGTCACAGGTAGTCAAGGAGAAGCATTTAAAGAGTGTGTGGCACTCTTTATGAATAGAGTATTAAAAGACTATTTATCCAATGGTCACTGAATAGAAAGTATATAAATAGGTGAGTTCTGTATTCATTTTATATGATGTTCGCAATTTTTGTGTGTGTGGATATTTAATTATAGTCAAGAATTGTACAGGCCACAAATCACTATTTTATGAGAATAGCTGTCCCAATAATAAAAAAACCTCTAATGCTTTAATAAAGTGTGCTATGTGCTCTATTCATGAAAAGCGTTGCATATGTATGTTTTGTAGTATTAACATGTTCGGTTTTAAACCATTTAGGGTTAATGAATGTAGCTATTGAATATTAGATGCTAAATATATCTGTGGTTAGATGCCTGCTGTTATGTGTTCCTGCTGTGCCACCTCAGATTGACTATTCTCCATTCCAGCTCAAACAGTGAGGGAGCCATCGCTAGACTCATTACCACACAAGCATAACTTAGACTATGGCTTATGTGAGAAACACTGACATCTGGCATATCCAAACAATGCGTGCCACATAAACTCATTTAGAGCATCCAACTGTTTTCTGTTCAGATGGTTCGTTACCAAATGCTCAGGAAATCTCACACTCAAATGACAGCAAACTGCGCTGGGAACACACGAGCACATGCGGCCGGCAAACTTTACGCATTAACTGTTTAGCTTTTAAAATGCGATCACAAACACACACATACCGAGTTGTTTGCTGTACTCTCTGGAATCAGTAAAGGTTTGTAGTCTTAAAATGTCACTTGTTTGTTTGTGTGTGAGTGTGTGTGTGTGATTGAGAGAGAAAAAGAGAGAAAGAAAGAAAGAAATAGATGGAGGTACAAGTGTGAGGTTTAACTCTGTTCTGCCAATTAATTCTTACCATGGCACTAAGGCTCCATGCGGAGCTCTTGTAACCCCCTGATTAAAGCTACTTCATGTAATCATTCCATTTTGTTGGTTTGTTCTAGCAAAAATAAGTATTATTGTGTTTTTTCTCGGTGGTAAAGCATGTGTTGGATCCAGCACTAATGCTTGCCCATTGATACATTTACTACACCAGTTCTTCCAGATATACTTTAATTTTAATCAAGCACAAACATGATTGCCGAGAATGACTTAGACACCCCAGAGAAGTTTAGAAGTATTTATTTATAAATAGTATTGATTATTAATAAGCCCCATTCTAAATTTGTGCTTCCAATATTGTCTTAGTGCGTTAAGCCATTAGATATTTTCTTTATAATCGTATATACAGTACTAGGTGTAACGTGGGCCTCACACACACAAACTATCAGGTTTGATTCCAGCAGCTTGCCCCATCAAGCCTGACCTTTCACTTAATGCCAGATGCATCTAAGCAACGTTCTCCTTCTGCTTAGAGGAGAAGACGGCAATCATGAGACGAGCCCACATTACATATGCACACTTATCACATTCTGTCTATAAATTCCCCATCGGCACACACAGTATTAGCTGCGCTTTGAGGTGTAACAGGCAGAATAAATCTAAATAAATGTGATCTCTCTCTCTCTCTCTATCTATCTCTATAGAAGCAATTGAAGGCTGTGATAAGTCAGGAACAAATTTAATCAACTTCTCGCGCTCCAGGGGGTGGAAGCTGTTTGTTCTATTGTAGCAAGGTGCAGTCAAACGTCATGTTTCTAGAGCAGAATGTGGCAAACATGCAGCTGTGTGCATAAACACTCCTCATATGCGCAGCTGATGAGAGATGGCAGGAAAGGCTGTAGCAGTCAGAGGAGATGAGAGCTGAACATGCAGCCACTTTAATAGAGTGAAAGCTAAAATTATCTATGCATGTAAAGACAAATGTGCGTACAAATGTGAATGCGTGGATCAAATCGTAGACATGTGGAGACATGCTGGGTGTTAAGGGGATAAATGTAAATAAATATTTCATATATACAGACAACAGTAAATTCCTGTTCTCAAATCTTATTGGACAAGGAGAATCCTACAGTCAGCACTTCCATTAGACTTTTATTGTTTTCACACCTGGCTAATTATATTTTAATTTTGCTAACCCTAAACTTGTTCTGTTGACATTATTAGATTTAAAATGACAATTGGACCAATTTCTTGTACTATAAGTACCACCTACAATGCTCTCAAGTCAGTGACTAATTTGAATATGTTTGTGAGGACATTTTAAAAAGTTGCTCCTCAGAAGTATAGCTAAACCTGTACAAAACACACACACACTGTCCACATTTTAAAAAGGAGCAGACCTCTATCTAATGTCCATTAAGAGATGCTGGTTGGAGACCAGGTTCATTCCATGTTTCCTCAGGCAATGTTCATATCAGCTCCAGGCCGCAGGTTATTCTCTAGATTTGAAATGTCTCCCTGAGCTGAATCGGCACTCTGCCCTTCGTTACGTTTCTCTCTCTCTCTCTCTCTCTGAATAGGGGAATGCTAGAGAGGAAGCCAATATGAGCTTATCAGCCCCATCAGCAGAAAATGAATTTGAACCCGAGCTGCTGATGATGGCACCAAGATAATGCATGATGGGTGGGTAAGGAACATTGTTGGGGGAAAATGCGTATTATTATATATATTTTTGTGTGTGTGTCTGTGTGTGTGTATCTGTACATGCCATAAACACAGGAAGTTTGGGAGACTCAACCAAAGTCATTTTCTTTTCTTCAAAGTCAAGGATATAGCTACAGTTGCAGTGTAAAGGGCAACCAGACCTTGGCCAAGTGGACCTCCAAGAATGTGGGTGGGTACTGGGATGTTAGAGCTTTTGTGTCACTCCACTTGTCTGTATTACCAGCATTCACACCAGAGTATGTGAGCACTGCAGAGTGGAAGTAAAGCAGTGAGGATTTTTCAAAGTAAAAACTACATACAACATACATGCAATCATGCTGTTGTATCAGATATTAGCACAGCCATGCAACTATTCTATACGACTACAATCTTGCTTGTGTGATGTCTTTAAACAACATAAATGGACACGAATAAGCTTAAGCGCTTGTCATTATTAAACACAATTTTCCACATCTTGGGATCACGGGAAGTCAAGGTCAGCAGATCATCTATTACTCCAATCTTTGTGTGAAACAATTAAATTCCATCTGTCTTCAGCATCCATATCTCTCAATATGGGAAAATTCTATTAGCTGTTAATACTGAAATCTTCAGTGCGAGTCAAGGTCCACTGAAAACGTGCTTTGTGTTTTTAAAAGCCTCCTGCCGAGTGTATCTCTCTGTTTAAGCTCACTCCATCCTACATGAAAGGGCATATTTAACTTAACATCTTACTCAACCTTTCAACAGGAGAGTGATGGGAATTTTGGAATCATTATTTCAACTGGTTACACATCTGAATCAATCCCAAGAACAAAGCTTAGACTGGCAAGATGGTTGTATAATGGAGCGCCTGCGTTGGGGTGACGTGCCATGTTGTCACTAAAAAGACTAGCGAGGCATGAGTTCAACAGTGTTACCGCCTGCCGGGTAATGCTGGGTTAGCGGGTTGTTTGTGTTGTAGTTTGAGTGTTTGTGATTATCAGCTATACAACAGTCATCCACTTTGCTCTTGTTTTTGATGAAGTTTCAAAGAGTAAGCATTCAAATTTTCTCATGTACAAACAGAGGTTTGTTGTGCTTTTAGATGCCTGGAATAATTTTCTGAACTTTTCAAATGTAAACATTTCCACCTCTGTCTGCTAAACAAACTGATTGTGTATTCTGCATACTTTAGGCCTGTTTTCTTATGCATTGTTATATCAATAATGTAGTCAGACTACGTAACATTATGCATGACAATTTAAGGTGCAAATGAATACAATTTAAAGTGTTAAAATATGTGAGTCAATTAAGTCAATTTAAAAAAAAGT
>JAZGTK010017815.1:0-12119 GCA_036877625.1 Ambastaia sidthimunki
AGAAAGAAAGAAAGAAAGAAAGAAAGAAAGAAAGAGTAGTGCTTTCCTCCGTTGCTGTTTTGAGTTGGATATAAAGGGCCAGTGTTCCCCGCTCTACTCCAGTGGCTGAGCTTCCTGATAGAGTGAGATGTGGGCAGAGTATGAAGCCGTTTAACCAGTTCAATTCAACCCCCAATAGTGAAGATGAAAATGAAAGTGATGTGTTTGTCAGTTATGGTTACCCATAACTGAAATGTGACCTCTGTATTTAACCCATCCTTCGTGAGGAGTGAATACACACTGCAAGTCTTGAACACACACACATCCAGAGCAGTGGGCAGCTATCCCTGCAGCGTCCGAGAAGCAATCGGAGGTTAGGTGCCTTACTCAAGGGCACTTCAGTTGCTACCTGCCGGTGCTGGAATCGAACCAGCAACCTACTGATTACAAGCCCGACTCCTTAACCAGTAGACCACAACTGCCCCTTTACCTGCTGTCACAGTGACTCCCTTACAGTCCGCTACAGTTATTTTAAGTCTTGAACATGCATTCAAGAAGCTTTGGCTGCAATATAAACAATGGAAAGAATATGCGTAAGACGACATCTACATAAACATAAAGGGAATGTCTACTTTGGGCTGTTGCTCAACACACATTGTTTTAATGAGAAAAAAAACGTGCAAACTGTAAGGATTGTGCCATCAAAAAAAATAATTCTGCCAGTGTCGCTAAAAGTTCAAGCCAGCATTCTTGGAAACCATGCTTTACCTTCTGTCGTGCCATTAATGTCATTTAATGTTACTACTTCCATGACTGTACAGATTCAAAGGCTGTTTCTGGCCACTGGACATTCTCAACAGTTCAGCACTGCAAAGGGGGAGGTGTTTTTTTTCAACACCCAAACCAGTTTAAACATCCAACACAGCAATTAGTGGCTATTTTCACTTACACATCAAAAAAACAAGTCTAACATAAAATTTAATCATAAGTTTGTTAAACCACGACAAATCAGGTTTTATTGTCCACTGATAAGAATGGGTAATATGTTTATTCCAAGTTCTGGCAAAAACAAAACAAAACACAAAAATGTAACTTTTTGCCTTATCAACACTACAATTCACCAATAAATTTGTAGAGCTGGATAAAGAGTATTTTTTACAGACAAAGGAGACATTATTGCATGACTGAGGTGTATTTATATCCTGTTGCAGAGTGTCATCGAGCAGATAAAGGCGACTCTCTCCTCTCTCTCTCCACAAGCAGCTGTGAACAGACCCTTATTGGAGAGTATTTGGCAAGTTTCCTGTTCCTGGCATGGAGTCAGCTCAGTAAGGGAACTGGTGTGACATGTTACCACACACACAACCTCTCCTGTCCCTTTCCTACACTAAAGGCAGGGGCTCTCCAAGAAAGCCACAAGAGCAAGTTCAGGCCTAGTGTTGTGCGAAAGGTCTCTGCAGTGGCATTTATTTCTGCTGTTCCCCCTGCAGAGCCCCAGAACTTCAGTAGATTCCTTAGAAGGTCAGAGCAGGGCTTGGCCAGCGTGTAGCACACTGGTCAAATTCCATGCAAATATGCATGCGTGTGTGTTCTCTCTTTGTTTTGAGCACTGAGACAACATATGGTGAACTAAATTATAAACGCTGGCGGTCTAAGTTGAGCCCACTCTGTTACAGCTGACGGCAACATTGTTATGACTATACAAATTAAGGTCAGAGTGGTTTCACACATGCTCCACCGATCCAACTGTGGTGTAATCAACAGATCCGACTCTGGCAGAACAAACTCACATCAACACACACACATAGACACACATAAATTAAAGCGACAGGCTTGTCTGTGAGTGACAGCCTGGGAGATTATTCATCTGGAGAAGAGTACAGAGGCCTGCACCGTCCCGTGGGTGCGGATGGGGCAGAAAGTCTGAGCTGTTCTAGGAGCTTCCTCATCACTTCCTATTGGCTTAGTGAACAAGATCTCATGGGGAGCCGGACGTCTAACAGCCAGTGTAGAGTGTATGACACTCTTATTCAAATTTAGTCACATTAAATTCCTTTTTTTAATCTACCAAAGAAAGATCATATAGTAAGATCATAGTTATTTAAATAATTCACAAGCAGGTCCACACAGAATCTGGAAACCCATCTTTTACACTGTTTACATATACCCTGCCCCTTACATGTGCATTTATAATATGGATGGTGAAAAAAACATGCATACTATCGCAATATTTTGCGTGGCGATACACGTATCGATACTTGCATGCCAAGTATCTATTTTATTATAATTTTTAAGTATGCTTTATTAAATCATAATATAATAACATAGATTATATAAAATGGTGTTTAAAACACATTAAGTAACTAATAAAATGAATTGCTTTATTTTACTTATATGGTTTTATTGAGTTTTCTAAAATATAGTCCACTAACAGTTTCTGCATTTAGTTATGTTGGCTTAGACTGTAACACAAACATTTGCAATATTTATGACACTGTTAGTCAGTCTTTCTGTTTGATAATCCCATTTTGCTGCAATTAACAAATTGAGATGAACAGACTGGGAATTGTATTTTAGTAGTTAAAGTGTGGACAGTTTTCCTTGCTTTTAGGACATTTTCACTTTAATAACAACAATATATCACAATGCGATTACTTAGCATATCACAAAAAAATTAAATTACAATAATATTGTATCATGGCTCTAGTATTATGATTTTTATTGTGATTCCCACACCTGGTTTATTTTAAGACGTTTTTCCAGATGTATATACATTTCGCAGTTTTTAAACCAAATCACTGCAGGAAAAGTCTGTACATTCTCTTCTCCTATAAGGTTTAACCTACTTATTAACTTCCTTCCCTCACAGGGTAACCTACTGTCAACAAGTATCTTTTGTAGCATGTTGTCAGGCATTCAAATTGACTACAAATCCCCAATGAAGGTTAACATCCTTGTAATCCAGCTAAGGTACAAAAATCTAAAAATACTTTCCCTGATTTCAAATTTTGAGAAAATTATATCCCTGGTAGATGCTGTGGAGCAGAGAGTAAACCCGTATCCATAAATACACTAAGGCTGAGATGCAGGCCTTTAATGTTTAGATGGCAACACAAATTACATGTTGGTGAGGCAGAGAAGCGGCTCACAAATGAAGAAAACAGGTCAGTGGGTTTCCGGGGTAAAACTGGGAATGAAGCTGGAGTTAGAACAGACTTGTGCACAATTTGCATGTGTACACACGTTCATAAAGTTCCTTTAAGGTAATTTAAACGCAGCTTTCTGAGAGGATTTTACCATGCAAACAGCTATAACAGCAGTCAGTCTGTGTATAAAAAAATGAAAATATAGATAACTGCTAAACCTCACTATTAACTAATTGCTAACTGACTAGTCAACCATGTGACCCATCCTTTAAACATGCCTGTATTTGTACACTCAAACTGGGGTTGGCTTGTACATTTGTAGGTGTGAACCAAAAACAGCCGTACCATCACCAGCAAAACATTTTTTAAGAATACAAACAGCAGCTCAGCACAACTGTCTTTATGTTTTCTTTGTTTATCCATTAAAAACAGATGATTCGGCTGGTCTGATAATTCAATTTTGAGGATCAATTTGGTATATTTTCTCACTGTTATCACACTGTTCTACCAGTATTTGCCTACAAAAACAGCCATCTTGGAAACAGACGTGGCAATTGACATCAGCCCTATAACGCAGCAAGAACACACATGCATGTACACTCACACACTCCTGCTGAGAATAAACAAATCCCCTTCATGAGTAACAGCAGTCAGTGTTGCCTTCAGTTTGAGCATCATGGAACAAATAACATTAAAGCTGTGTTGGCTTATGAGTCATTAAACACAATCTGATAAAAGACCATATCAATATTGCAATTCATATGCACTACTCAATGTTTTGAACTGCAACAAAGTGGACTTCCTGTGAACCACAACTAAATTAAGCGCTAAGGAAAAACAACTCTTAATGTACTCCTGAGAAACACTGGTAAGAGTCCTAAATCTTTAAACCAGAACTGCCCTCATTGTTCTTCTTTCACCTAGACATAATATGAACACTCATTTACCTCCAGCTGGATTTCTATGCTTGAGTACACCGCGTTTGGTTGTGCCACCACATTCCAGAGTACTGTAGCCTAATAAAGGTGGACAATTACCATTTTCCACCCTCCCATATTTGATCTTTATAACAGAGGGGAATTCAAAGTGCACTGTTATCTGATCTAATCATTAGTGTATCTCATTCTCCACCGAAACACTCAGAACTGCCACTGTAACCCACATAACCACATTCATCATTTAGATAATAGCCCATGTCATCCCAGAAAATAAAGCTTATCAGGATAAGTTCTGATAAATTCTGGTGCTTACCTCTATAAAGTCAGTAAAAACAATTTCAAGCATTTGCTTGATCAGTTGTCAACAGTAAAAGTGTTTTGAAACTTACAGTGTAAAGCCAACACAGTCCTAAAAGTAACACAATCCTAAATCTTTTTGTACCTTTTGTCCTGAAATGCTGATGTCACAATGTAAGAAACAATGTCTCTAAAAGTGATGTCTCCTCCCTAAAACTTTATATTTATTCCAGAGCAATTCACCCATTGTGCTGAATCAAGACCACATCAATGCAGAAAATGTATTTAACTAATGCATTTGTCAGATGTGTAACTACACCCAAGCAAGCACTCAGAAAGTAGCTTCAGGCCTCTGGTGTAAAACAAACTTAAAGACACAGGATTTAAAAGCTAATGCCATGTGTCAGCTGTCAGCCACCACAAGCTGCACGCAATGCTTGACTGCCAGAGGTCTCCAGAGAGATGGTCGTTTACATTCTTCAACACAGCCACAAAGGGATACAGCCAAACACAACACACTGACTTCAGTGCATGTTATTTTTAAATAAACTTTGGATAGCTTTACAATAATAATAGCAAATGTATAATATTTGTCCAGTGCAAACAAACAAAACAACAACCCAGCAAACAATTAGACAACAAAACAATTTAAAATAATTATTTTAAAGCACTCACCTCAAGCTCAAAGAATTCCTGAGCATCATCCAGGCCCTGGACACGAAGCTGTAGGCCCTTGCTGTGGCTTTTCCCTCCTGCCCCAATAGCTGAGTTGAGACTCTGCCCGGGCTCCAGGGTGCTAATACCGGTGTTGCACTGAGCTCCAAGTCGTGTGCCAGGGGTCTGCAGGGCCCGGTAGGTGCCCTCGAGTTCACCCATAGCTGCTTCTAATGCAGCCTACGCCCTCTCTTTCATACACATAGATACATACACACACTCCTAGAGAGAACACCACAGCCCAAATAAAAAAAATCAGTTATACTTTAATTGATATGAAATCTCTAGCTAGTTATACATTCAACTTGCCAGCATAACAGTAAGGTGTTAAACACAAGCCCTAAGCTTATATTAACCATTACAAATACTACAGTATTGCTAAATTTAGGACAGTAACTATATATGAGTTAATATCACTGGTAAATCACATTATTAGATTTAAAATAAACAAGCTCTAAAATCTCTTAAAGCAACCAACATACAAACTGAGAATCAGGTCAACCCAACATTTTTAAGCATGTCTCTATGCAACAGGTAGGTTAAAGTCATTTCACTGGAATGCCTTCAACCCGCATGATCCAAATCGGAATTAGGAGGCCATTCTTGAGATGAAACACTTTAACCATAAGACATAAAAGACCATCAGCTATTCATATCACTAATCAATTTACTTTAGTAATAAAACGATAAATTCCACTGCAATTGCAACTACATTTAACAATGCAAAACACCAAACTATAAAATCAACAAAATGGGATCATGAATAATTGATTCGTTAATGAAATTAATTATAGAGATGTGTAATATAAATGTAATGAGATAAAGCTGCTTCGAGCAAACCAACGCAGTCAGACGTAAAAAAAATCTCAGCAATACTTAAACAACAAACTATAAACTTATTTACTGCTGGTTTAACAGTATACTTTAATAACAAAGACAAACTGTTTCAAATGTGACGAAAAATAAAAATACAAATTGAGCTTTTTGTCATTACAGAGATGAAACAAAGAGTGTGAAAGTTAAGTCAAACCGCACAAACATGCGAAGAGCTCACAAAAGACGAAATTACACTTCAGTGAGATCCGCAGAAACGTTTAAATACACAACTGACAACGCTGTTGGTTTACGTTTATTTTTAATAACCATGCTTAAATAAATCGAGTTCGTACCTTATATTTTTCGCCTGCTATTTCTTCAACTCTGTATGAGTTACACGTCCGACGGTCGCTGTAGGCGAGCTGCGGCCAAGCTGCGTTCCGATTGGATAAACTCATAGATTCCACCGCCTATTGGTTTAGATTCATGCTTATCTGATGACAAGCTATTGGTTGAGAGTTTTACCTGCGGCTGAACTTGATTGGTGCAGGAACATATCGACGTCCAGGATTCAGTGGGTAAGCAAATGTCAAGTTGATGTGGAGCTTTATTTCATGTTAATATACTTATATAATTATACACTTTTATAATTATTTGATGTTTTAAAATTATATTATAAAATCTTATTCTATAATAAAAGTTATTCTAAAAAAGCCTGCTGGAAAGGGATTGAACATAGGGGCCACCAGAGATTTTCAAGTCAACAAATCCACCATAATTCACTTAGGTTAGAAAAACATAAAGAGAAAGAAACTTATTATCTTTATATCAGCCCATTATCTTTATGTCAGCAGTGCTCTAACTCTCATTGTTGTCCACTGTACACCTCAATATATCACATCTGAGGACATTTTTACACAGTGCCCACTGATACATTAATATAATAGAAACTTTTCTCCAAAGTAACTTAAAAATTATAATAACAAAACAATTATTCAAATCAATAAAATAATGCACAGTACTACTACACCAACATTTCCTGAGCTGTAGTATTTGAAACAAATATTTATTTTTGTATAAAAGAAAAGCTAGAGTTTGTTTCAACAATTACTTATTATGTATTTATTTGCTCATGAATGATTTATAATTCTAAAAAACATATCTGCAATTAATTTGTTGCCGTCATTTAAAACAGATGTTGTGGAAACAATTTTCAAGCCATGGACACTTTTGCCACCTAGTGGTGAATATTTAGCATCACAGTTCTCAAGGGTCAGGGGTTTGGCTGCATTACGTCACCAAAATGAAGAGGAGGCTCATGGACTCAGGGTGATATTTGGAACACCCAGAATGCCCATGAGCAAAGACGCATCTTTCCCATGATAATAAACAAATTAATTATAATTTTAACAAATTAGTGTTATTATAGTGTATCAGTAAAATTAGAAAGATTGCTTTGATTTCTGTTGAACTGGCTCAAACAAACACGCTTGTAAATTAAGTGCTTCTTTCCTACCCTATTCCTTATACACTTTGTCCTTCCCATCTTTCTGCTCACCTAGTAGCTGACTGTACAGCTCACATCCCTCCAGCTCCTTCTCCATATTTGTCCCCTCAGTCACCTTTATCAGAGAGTGGTGAACAATCCAGACCAATCCAATCCACAACATAGTCCTTAACCACGAATCAATAAATATGTGTTCATCAAAATATAAATTGTTTATAAAACATATTAAATGTTTATTTTATTATGTTTTTTTCCTCCACAACCATGTATCTACATCTACCTTTCTATCGATATACACTATCTACAAAATTGCATGTAAAACATCAATAAATAAAGTTTTATAATTTAATAAAGTTAATAAATTAAGTAATCATTAGGTAAACATTTAAATTAGTTTGTCTGATACATAAACTAACTACTACATAATTTGGCTCTCACTTCCAGTGGCCACTAGCAGCAGATCATTAAAGAGAAGCAGAAGAACAGGACACAGCTTCTTCTTGCCAAACATATTCCCCTTTAAGCAGATCTGAACCAAGTCTCTTTGTTTCATCAGTCAGCGAGAGGATGATAACAGAGGCAAGGCTTTGCAGATCCCAGAAAAGAGACAGAAATTAATGAAAAGTGTGACTTATCAGGGGGATATGTGATCCACCACTAAGTTTATATTCAGATTGTTTTCAGTTACAATATGCTACACTATTTGAAAGTATCAGCTAGAAAGAAATCCAGAAGTTACTTTGCATTCATATTCTATTTTGTTAGAAATGTGCACTTATATTTCCATCTTTTTCATTATGCCCACTTCCCGGTTGTAAGCCTATATTGTCTGTAAGTGTAAACTGTTTGAGTCTTGCAGCTTCAAACAACAAATAACTGATATATATACGACAGCTCTTGAGAGAAAGCTGAGGAGCTTCGCATTAATACCCTGGAAATCTTCATCACATCTTTCAGTGCTGAGGCCTGGAAGTGCTCTTTTTGAATTTTCTGCATTGGATTGGAATGTTTGAGTTGGCTTGATGAGTGAATGTGGAATATTTATATTAATATTTATACTGACTTCTAAAATGAATAGAACAGTCTCATACAAATTTTGCCAGTTCTTCTTCCCATTCATCTCTATTAGGATCTTGAGGCATGTGAACTTTTGAAGTGGCAGGGCCAGGAATAACTTCAGGGTAAATGGGTTACATTGAGAGTGCTCTTGTAGTTCTGCAAAATCTCCACAATCTGAGGGCTCTCTTTTCTGACCAAGATACAACACAAATGTATAAAATGTTGATTTTTAACTCAAGATTGATGTAATCTGTGATGAAAAACTGGGACTTTCTCCTGGTGCCAGAGAGTTTTTCAACACTGGAGATTCATGAAAATGATCCACAGCCATCGCCAAGCTCTCAAGGTAGGACTGTTCAGGTCTTCTGCTTTGGACTTTCTGCTACTGTTTTGTCTTAAATGATCAACAATTCTAACTGAGGGATCTTTTTTAATGTGTAGGTTAATGTTGGTTGAATGCATTTTTTATTGAAAAACTGGACATTTTGGCAATGCATTCTCCAGTAGCCCCAAGCTAAATTGTGTCTTGGGCTTTTGGAGTCAAAATCTTTTTTGTTGTTTTCTATTGATAATCGATATGTGCATCTCAGCAACAAAAATTTCCTCCCAATGTCACTAACTGATCCAACTTTATTTTATTCTGGATCCTGATGGAGAGAGATGTGAAATAGGTCTGTCACTGGAAGAAAACTGGAAAAAAAATAAAAAAACAAGATAGGAGAAAAATTGTAGAATAGAATGAGAGACTAATAAATAGTTATGATAATTGTTGCTTTATTTGCCGTGTTGTTGAGCCAATGTTGTTGAGCTTGAGCAGTCATCATATTGTTCTTATGTTGTGTCTATATCCACATAAATCACAGTATCCATTCTGAGATACTTTTACAACTAAAATAAACACAAACACGTATTTGAGTGCCTCAATTCAGATTATTGACAGTAAATTGCACACAGTCATCACAGTTGCACATCATGTAACAATGCACAATTGCTCTTTATATGCACAAGAGCGTAATAGTTTACATTCATGTAACATATCTCCATGCTGCTATTTTTGCACCCTGCACTTTACTCTACTGCACCTTTTTACCGTTGCACCCCAACAATATACCTCAAGTATTTATACCTCAAACTGACTTCAAGCACACTGTGTAAAATGTCTGTTTGTATATGTTGTGTTTATTGCTTATTTGATAAGATGTCTGTTTTTCACTTTTGTTATATGTTGTTGTGTTATATTAATACCTGCACATTTGGAGTTTGGGGAAACACGATTTTGGTCCTCTGTGTAATTACTGTTACATGGCCAGATTGACAATAAAGTTCACTTTGACTTTGAGTCACAGTAACAGTCACCTGGTGCATAAAATAGCTAATAGTACTTTTTATGTAATGTTAGTGTAACAGCATAGATCGTTATAATCATTATGGTAAATACAACTGAACCCTCACCTGCCTATGCGATAAGTTGCTTTGGCTCTTTGGGAAAGGCTCTGATAGGTTCAGGAATGCTGGGAGGGACTTGTTTTGATACATTGTTAGAGGAAGTTCTAGGATAAATGTGCCAGTTGTCCAAAAGGGGGTCATTATTCTGTCTGACTCTGGAAACAGATGGATCAGTATTTTACAGTTATTCTCACATCTGCCAGTATGATGGCTTGGACATGATCCTGGGTAAACACAGCATTTCTATCAACCAATCAGATCTTCAGATTTTCAGATTTTTATGATTAGAATTAAGGGTTATAAGAGGATTAGTATATGAGATATCTACCTTTAACAAACAGGTTATGATTAGGACTGTGTTTTAGTAACAGGAATGTTGTTCTAAGACTAATCACAAAAGTCACCACAAACAGACCTCAATACTTCCAAAATCAAGACAAGGGTAACAATTCTTTTCTTTGATTTTATTGGCAGATCAGCAACTAATGGTGTATTATCGCCACCTGCTGATGGCATAAACCATAAACTCTTTGACAGAGATCTGAATTGTTCTTTTGCAAATCTCAACATGCAATACTTAACATGCAAATAAGATTACTTACTTGATCTTAGCAATAAGCAAAAAAATATGATTCAAACATTTTGTAAGATGTACCTAAACAAGTGACTGATGGAGGTGCAACATTTCTGGTGTGGTACCATGGCAGAAAAGAGAGCTCTCCAAAAACTAATTAACACAGCCCAAAAAATCACTGGATGCTCACTGCCCTCCCTGGAAAACATTGCCTGCTCCCTCTCACTAAGGCCAATAACATCATCAAAAACACATCACACCCAGGCCACCACCTGTCTGATCTTGTTGCAAGTCCGTAGGAACAAGGACCGCACATTTACAGAACAGTTTTTCCCAGCTGCCATTAGACTATTAATTGCAATATTAATCACTATATTCACTTTATTCAGTTATGCAATATTATCGAATATTGCCACTTTGCTTACTTGGTCACTTTATTTCCAGCACATTTGTCTACCTCATGCAAATGTATAATTTAAAATCCTTACTCATTGTTACTTATTTTTAACCCGTTTATTTTTTTAAATTATCTTCTATTGTTATATACAGTATTGTGTTGTTGTTTATTTGTATGTTTTTGACACCAATAAGAGCAGCGCTCTTGTTTTGTTGTATGTAGAGATGTACAATGACAATAAATGCTTCCTATTCTATGTATGTTCTGACACATTGCAATTGGGTACTGTATTAACTCCAGCCCTCAGTCTTCAGTAACCAAGGTTTTGGGATTGGCTTTATCTTCAGTAAGGAGACAAGATCTTGAGTGGCAGTTTCTTGATGTAGGTTTTGTGCTGATGTTGTGCAGAACCCTTGATAGTGGGTGTTGATAGCTAGCATGGAGTTGGCTGGCTCCAGTGCAGTGTTTCTTAACATAAAGTCTGTGGCTTCACACCATTTCCCACTCTTAAGCTTAGGTTTAGGGGGAACAGCAGGTTTTAGATATAGGAAAGTTTTGCTTAGCTAGCACACATTTCTCTATATTTATCTGGCCCTGACATGGCCTTTAGACACCTGTAAGAAAGAGCAGATGAAAGTATAAAAAAATGATAAAGTATATAAAAAGTGATTGTAATCTGTGTCTATACAAACAATATAAATTAAAAAATATATATTTTGTATTTATTTTGATGGTCTTGTACATGGCAGTGTACATAATTGTACTGATTGTACTGTACAGTTGCCATTGAAAAAACTTGAAAACAAGTTTAAAATATTGTCTTTATCAAGAGAGTTGACCTCACCATGAAAAATAAAGTGGTATCTGTACAGTGAGGTTTATAAGGGTTATAGGGGTGAGAGTTGAAATATTTGCCACCATCACAAAAGTTGCTGCCAAACAATAAAATAAAACAATAAGAATTTAACGTCTGACTTATTTATCAACAACTTTAGTGTTTTGTGCTTTTTATTAAATGATATATTATAAAGATATGAGATAAGGGTAGGAACTTTTACAACCAATAAATTTTCTCTACCTTTGACAAACAGGTTATGATTAGGACTATGTTTCATTAACAGAAATGTTGTTTCGAAACTAATCACAAACCTTACCACAAACAAACCTCAATAACAATAAGTATTTAACGGCTGACTTATTTAACAACAACTTTGGTGTTTTGTGCTTTCTTTAAATAAATGACCCC
>JAZGTK010017816.1:0-12119 GCA_036877625.1 Ambastaia sidthimunki
GGGTCTGTTGTACATGTGTACAGTTTTCCTCAAAACACATTAAAAACATTCACCGAAACCTAAAAGATTTTGCAGCTGGCATTTCATTCATCTTTCTCCAAAACACAGAAATAAAAAAAAGATGCTAATTCACAGATCTCAGAAATGTGTTACACATTCCTCAATCATTCAAACACTTACACAGCAGAAAGTCAGCAAGTCTTGTGTTTAAACTGTGCTTTAACTTCACAACCACATCATGGTCCATTTCTAACTAACCGAGTACTACTAACCATCTGAACTATAACTGGGAAACACGGCAGATGTGAATAAGATGCAGTTATA
This sequence comes from Ambastaia sidthimunki, assembly GCA_036877625.1. Classification (NCBI taxonomy): domain Eukaryota; kingdom Metazoa; phylum Chordata; class Actinopteri; order Cypriniformes; family Botiidae; genus Ambastaia; species Ambastaia sidthimunki. Next base: position 325 of record JAZGTK010017816.1, read on the forward strand.
GCTAATAAAATGGGTAAGTCAGACATCACCTAAATGAACTAAACTCTGATGTCTAACCTGATTTTCCAAAGCAAATATTAATGATGTCTTTTCTTTTTTCACAGCAATGTTTTACTGGAAGTTCTTTGAGATGGAAGTGTTTTAGATTTGGAAGTTTGAAGCATAATTCCACCTACAGCAGTATCTGAGCTAAACGAGGAGTGTCAAACGGAAGCTATTAAACTGTAGAAAAACTTTGCTGTCTTAAATTTTTAAGTTCGATCAACTTGGCTGCACAAGTCATTTCCGCTATTTTTAATCTTGACTGGTGAAAAGTTGCTGTAGAAATTGTTGTAAAACTGCTTCACTTATTTTTATACCTCCAGTCACGATTTAAAATATTGAGAAACTTAAAATGACTTGCAAAGTTGATTAAAACTAAAAACTGAAGGCAGCATGTTATTTTTTACAGTGTAGAAAAGACCCCAGCAAAACTTAGTAATGAACAACACACTGAAAACTAGTCATCTATAACTAGCAGATGTCGACCCAGATGTTCAAATGACAAGAGTTTATAACTTCATTATTTCAGGGTGAATAAGAGATGAAGTTCAACATGCTGAATGAACACTTTTTAAAATAACATTTTAATGTGAAAGTGGCCACTGACCATCTCAATCACATATATCACATGTATAAAAGTGCTACATTGCAGAGCTACTGCATTTATGACATGCAAGAATCACTATAGGTATAAATGACATCAAACCACATAGAGATTAAAATGTATTTGATTGTTGTGCATACTGTAATGACAGCTGTAGAGCGAACAGCTCACCTAAAAATAACATTTCTGTCATGTCTGAAGCTGTTTTTAAAAGTACATGATCACAAATGAGATTTGAGAGCTACAGTAGTGGGGGAAGATTTTCAAATAGGACTGTTAATTCTTTTACAGTCTTTCTGTACTTTTATGTTGCTATTGTTATTTATACTAAAAATCACAGGTTTGAAATTATGAGAGTGATTAAATGACAGAATTTCTATTTTAAGTGAACTAGTTCTTTAATACATACAGCTAAACTAGAGAGAAGAGACCTGTTATTAACATACACACAGACACTGAGACATCACACATAATCAGATCAAAAATCATTTCTCTGTATTATTCTGTAATTAAAGAGCAGTTATCTGAAATGATACATTGTATTAATTACATTAATGATGCTTATGTAAATGTCTATTATTAGGCATGTAAATTAGGTTAAAAAAATGGCAAACAAATTACGCCTGATATTATAAGGGTAGAATTTCTTAGTTTAAAGCTACAAAGAACTAAACTGGTTAGAAACAGAAATAAATTAGTTTTAATAATAACACTTTGATAGTTCATCAATGTCATTTTAAACCTGTATGAGTTTTTTTATGAGGAACACAAAAGCAAATATTTTCAGGTGGCACAAACAACAGTTGCCCTCATTGACTTTAATTGTATGGACACAAAACCACTGAGATATTTATCAAAATATCTTCTTTTGTGTTCCACAGAAGAAAAAAGTCGTACAGGTTTGAAATGACATGATGGTAAGTAAATGTTGGACAAAAAATCATTTTTGAGTGAACCATCCTTTAAAGCACAATAAAAACTTAAAATTAATACACCATTTAATTCTAAACCCTCTGTTTAATTCTACACTCTTACTATATCATCTCAACATGTCACAACACTGACTGATGAAGAACTAACTTCAGAAGGAACAACTTATGTGCAAAACTTTCATTACGCAAAAATGTTTTGTCACTTTGGAATTTTAACTCGCAATTTATATGAATTACAAAGATAATAACCTGAACTAAATAAATGCTTTAGAAATGTAGATGTTTAACAACTCTAGTCCTAATTTTATTTAACAGTATATTTTTGGTATATTCTGTATTTGTTGAGCATTTTGTACTTATGTAACACTCCATACCAACTATATTCCGCTATTAGTTGAATGAACTATACTGTGTTAACCGTGGCTGCTAAAAACACACACATACATGATGTCCTAACATGATGAACACGCCACCTACTGGAAGTTCACGTCTTCATAAAACCACCTAAACGTTCACCTTCCCAAAACAATTACAGCACAAACGTTAGGGAGACATGTTTCTCTGACAAACATGAATATGCCATGAATACATGCTCCTGTAGGTCTATATACACTCCGGAAAAAGGCTTTTAAAAGCATGTAATCTGTCTGTTAATTCGCCACTTTGGTGAACTTGCTGTAATGTTTAAAAACAAAGGTCATGACCTTTGACCTGTGGAGTCCCTCCACATCTAATGAGAATAAATACGCTGACAAGGTGCTTACAAAAAACTTAAACTGTCCACAAAGAAAGAGTGATTCTCAGCTGAGTATAAATTCATTTGGTCCTGGCAGTGAAGCTACTGTGTTCAGAGATCTCTGTGGTTCGAACCCACCCACCCAACACAAGACTCTTTCTGATTGTTAAACACAGAGTAAACCGCCTCCCTCAGATCTTTTTGGTGCGACGGCCGAGGTGATGATAGTAACTCAAGGTGACGAGCAGGAAGAAGATTTCACCAAGCAGAAGAACAATTGCGCTGTTGGACAGAGTTCCCATCTCGAGGAGGGTGATGGACGTGACTGAGAAAAAACACACTTATCAAGGACAGTATTGAGACACGTTCGTAAAATAAGAATAAACAGAAATCTGGAACACATAACGACATGCAGCCAAAGACAAAATAGAAAACTTTAAAAACTTCCACTTAACATGTAGATATACTGTGTATTAAAACAGCTAAATGCTGCCCTCTATCGGAAATAGGTGACATTGCACAAGTAAGGCGATGACGTAAGGGCAGCCTGGCACTATTTTTAGGATTAAATAAACAAACTAATAGAAATAAATTCACAAACATACATGACTATAATGAAATACAAAATTAAAATATATGGAAAAATGACCGTCAATATGGTGAAAATATGGTGCCATTCGTGTATACCCTGTATATCATGCATCACGTTTGCAGGGTGGGTTTGTATTATTCAATAGTTTGAAACAGAGTTACAGCACTGAAATAAACACCCACATCAACCTTTCATTTAGGGCTGAGAGAAGATTTATCAGGTTAATTTGATGTCTAATGCATGATGTGTCTTTGGCTTGTTATGAGTGCTGGTTGCCAGAAGAGGGCAGCACAGCCTTAAAACAAAGTCTTTCTGAAGGGGCCTAAATCAATTTTCTTCAAGAGTGGATTTGTGTAATAATGGGTAGAATAAGGATTGATTTTCGGCTTTTATTCTCACGCCTCTTGGCGGCGTCTGGCGGGTTGAGAAAGAAACCCTTCTCTTACCTAGAAATTGTACTCCAAAATAACATGCTTCTGTGAGGAGAGTCCACTGAATGATGACCTTTTCTGCTGTGTACAAGCCATTCCACAGGATTAATGAGATACCTGATGACCAGAAGAAACAGAAGAGATGTCAGTCGAGCATAAAGATAAATCTCCTTAAAACACCAAAGAACTCTGACGATAACGTTTTTGTCAACCAGAAATTCCAGTCGACTTCAATATTGTTACATAATTCAAAGTGAAATGGAGAAATGGGCGTGTCTTGTTTTTTACACTGGAAATTGATTGGTTCTTAAAAAATAGCCTAGAATCTAAAGCTCACAGTCACTGTTGGAGGGGAGGGGTTAATGGCTGTGGCTCCGCCCAAGCCGGCTCACTGATGTCTTTAAAATTGGTCTTGCGTTCCATTGGGGACGTACATTTTCAGAACTTGGGCACATGAATTATAAAAATAATGATGTGCACAAAACACTGCTAGATTTCATAAAAAATATGAACAGTACATTTTGATTTCATGGTGATATTAAAGTTTGGAATCTAGCCAAAGCTTGGAGGAGGTTTCTGACGTGAGTTCTGGTTCTGTTGGGAGAAGAGCACGCAGAGTGTCTCTGATCTCCTCCCACACGGCGGATATGGGTCACACAGAGCGAATCTCTCCTCAGCCCTGCCAACTGCCATCTGCCAGCGTTATTTCTTCAGCCTTGCTTGAGTAATTCCCACCATCCAACTGGCCATTGATCTGACAGAAGAACTTTCACACCTTGTAGTGCCACACCGGCATGAATTATTTGTGAGCCAAACCAGGTGTCGTACCGTATAAAAGACCGATTGCAGAATAAAGCCCTTTAAAAATCTGCATAAATATTACAAAGAGTACATATCACAAAGCTTCATTGAGAGCCAGCAGAGCTTTCAAACGTTGAGCGAAAGATAATGCATGTATTCACATTACCATAATATCCTATACTCCTCACTGGCTGGGCTTTCAATCTAAACAACTAGGGAAAGAAAAATGGCTTTATGCTGAATTATAGGCTGCTGCAGTCATCCGTGATGGAGAAAAGACAAATGGGCTGTTATTCATAATGAAATAAGTGCGTGGTGAAGAGATTTTCTTGCCACAAAAATAGCCCACAATCCTTTATATTACAGGACCTCCTGCGGCTGTCTGCAAGCTAATGCACGGGGTGCACCCGGCATGGCTACTGTTGAGAAGCATCCCGGGACCAGCGGGGGGTCATTACCAGTCGAGACCGCTCGCACTGCCCAGCACTCTGTGAGTCCTGCCCTATATGTGGCTAAATGGAATTATGTGAGGTTATCTATATTTTAAAACGGGGCGTAAAATATTCATAACTCCTGAATCATACACTGATTTGCCAGTGTTAGGAGCTCAACATGAAAATGTCCTGTGTGTGGGAGACAGGCTTGCAGTTTACTTTACGCATCTGCAACGCATAAATTGGGACTGAAAACATGCAGAAATAAAAGACAGGAATGGTAAGCACACACACTATGTGGCTGATGATATGTGGACGATTGCAAATCAAATATTCTGTTTCAAAATCATGTCACCATAAAACCACAATTTTTGTTTTTTAAATAATATTGCAGTGTTTATTATAAAATTGTTTATTCTGATGGCTTTTAATTCATGTTCCCTCCCAATCTCCAATCAAAATCTGAAAATAAATGCATAACTTTAATGTACTGTGAGTTGCTTTGGATAAAAGCGTCTGCCAAACGTATAAATGTAAATGTAAGATGGTTCAAGTGGTCTTTAAGCTACTGCAACAGCTTTTGCACTAGAAGCCGTATTGCAATGAGAATTCACAGATCACAGATGTGTTGCCAAACAGTCAGAGGATCCATTTCAGAGGCAGTTTGTTGGAACTAGACAGTAAGTGCCACAATTTAGGGAAACAGGCAGCTGCAAAGAATAACGTTCTTTAACTGCTTAACTTACGTTCTTCTCAAAGACTTATTTCATGAAACAGAACATACACAGAAGAGCTCCTCCATAGAGTCTGATGGAGATCCTGGTGGTGGTGAGCTCAAATATGATCTCATACAGTTGGTTGGGGAACACCAGAGCCTGCAACCACATGACAAAATGAAGAACATTCCGAGAACGTTCAAAATAAAGTTTTTGTTAATGGAAACATTACAGAAACGTTCTTACAACATAAGATTGCATATCATCCTATTTGCAAACCATCACACAAAATTTGGCTTGTTACTACATTTGGGAGTTTGTGTGTAAACGTCTCACCATTATAGATGTGGATGTGAACAAAACTGCAGACATGAGGAGCCAAACCCTAAAATGAAAGAACAAAAGACATTAAACCAGCCACAAACAACCCAGCTAACAGAGAACATTCTCAGAACATTGACATTTGTTCTCTAGAAGTTCTCTCACTGTTATCGAAACGTAGGTTTTGACATGAAGAGACTGAAAGTGGAGTGAAAGATCTCACCGGAGGCCAACAGGCTCTCGTACAGCAAACTTCATCTCATTACCCAAAACCTGACTGATCTGCAAAACAAGAGAACACATCAATAACACCTAATAACTGTTTAAATAAATTTACTTTCATAAGATGTATTGGTTTAATTTGGTAAGCAGTTATAGAAAGTTTCAAGAACTAATTCCATGTATGTAATGAATTCCATCTTTCAGCAGAGCTAGATGGTGCAATAAAACTCAGACCGTTGTAAAGGAAAATGCCAAACTGAGGAAAATATTTCCGTAAGCTGTGACTCACAAAAGTGGCTTTATTAGATTTGCTGATAGGAAAAGCTTGCCTCTACTGAACCAGACCATCAGAGATGCTATTTTATTAACTGAAAACTTGTAGTGTAGCATCTGGAGAGACTGAGAGGAAAGTTTGAGTTGTGTTTTGATTTAATAGGATGATTCTAACAGCAGGTAGGTGCTTCAGAATGAAGGCTTTGTGTTTTCATCAGCTCTGTCACATCTGTGGACCTCAGGAGAGCAGAATGAGACGTGAGGGAGATGTTCATGTGAAAGGTGGGATCATCTAAACAACTTACTAGTAGCCACACAAACACAAAATACAGGAAATGTCTACATAAAATCAGTATTTAGTGTAGGTCTAAAGTACTAGGTGAGGAGACTGTCCTGAAGTGACTGGATTAGAATTAGAAGAGATGTTTTTTTGTGACTTTCATTCAATTTAATAGCGTATTTTACCATCTTTGACAGGCAAAACAAATAGGAAAGCTTTCCAAACCTAACAACAACAACTGAGACAGACAGTCATAGCAAACGATCAAGAGCATCAGAGGAAATTTTAAATAGCTTTTGTCACAAAAATATGTACGTATATAAAAATTATGTATTTCTTTGCATTCCCCTGAAATAACACACCGATTAATCGCGTCCCCTGAATGCACTTGAAGTCGCTTTAAATAAACTCGTCTGCCAAACGAATAAACGTATATGTAAATAAATACTTCCCTTACGGTTTTTAAGAAATGTCTTTGCTGTGCTCTATTAGAGGATAACACAATAATGTCATCCTGCTCTTTCCATTTCCTTTCCTAAATGATGTATGTGACTTCCAGGGGTAAAAACACAGCCCATCCTAATGGCCATTAAAAATGCAGCCTCTCTACCTCTCCCATCCTGAGAGAGACGAATCTACCCATTTCACTCTTCATCACGYCCCACTAAAAGCCTCTGAACTGTGGCTCATTTAGAGCTGATGAAAACCTGATCCCTCCTCTGATGGGGGACTAAGGTGCTGAAAGCTCAGGGAAAGGTCATATAATGAGGGAACTGAAGATTACACTAAGAAGTGGCTGCAGTAATCTTTAGAACAGAGGCTTCTAATCAATGCTGGCTAAAATAGCGTTTCATGCACTTGTCATATACGGTGACCTTTCTACGAGGAAGAGCCCGAATGCATTTCTGCTTAAAAGCATTTGTTGTGGTATGTCTCTTTTAGAAGGAAGCGTCTCAGTGTTTCCTAGTACACAGCGTGTGGCTGTGTCCCAAATAGCATTGACATGTATGTTAATATAATCCTTTTGAAACAACAGTGTTTTTTTCTTAATGTAAATGTATAATGTGCAGGGGGGGTGGCAACAGATCATAGTGTGTCCTAAATACTGCTGATGAGACTAGCTGCAGATGCAAAAAAACAATCATTTATTCTTTTTTATTCTATATGTTTAGCCTGTTTTACTACCTAGACCATAATCAATGAACTACATTTCATTCAGCTGGTACTGAAGGCTGAGGCTGTGTGTCAAATTGTAAAGACCCCAATATAGAAATGATGCTGTATTTACTCAGTAAACAGCAGTAGCTTGTAAGCAGGCCACTGATTGCTCTCAGCAGAAGAATGATTGTAGAGAAATTGTGTTCAGATGACACAACAGCATGTCAAGTGCTGTGGGAGACCTCCATTCCATCGACACCTTGCTCTGGATGTTTTGGGGGGGTTAACACATCTTGACAACTGCTGGGAACAAGGAGTGCTGTTTTCTCATAAGACCCGTAATGACAGATGCTACACAGTATGTTTGTCTCACCGCAGAAATGGGGCTAAAAGCTTATTGGAGTGACGAGTTAATGGAGAAATCAAATGGAGAGATCAAATACATTGTGGCCTACATTATCCTCTAGTTTTACTGCGGACAGAAAATCAATTTTGTGAGTAGAAAGCATAAGTCTTTTAAAAACTAATGGAAAAACATGCAAAATCATTCGGCTACCGCTAATTGGTTTTTTGATGCAGCATTTATGTCACACACACTCTGAAAATGCATCATGCATTTACATTAATGCATCAGGCAGATGCGTTTATCAGAGACTTACATTGCATTTGTTTTATCAAGTTTCCCAGGAACTGAACCCATTGATTTTGCTGTTGCTAGCGCCTTGCACGCCAGCTAACAATTTTAAAACGTGTTAAAATGTTATTTGAAAGTTCTAGGAACATTCGAAACGTTTTTAGACACTATATTAACGTTTTTGCTTGGTTATAGGAACGCTTTTCAAACTTAAGAATATAATTTAAAAATAACATTCCACTTACTCCTTTTGATACCCGATATATAATGTTAAAAAAATTCTACTAATGTTACTGCAAGAACGTTTTTGATAACTTTGAGAGAACTATTCGAGAATGTTTTACTGTTTGAGCTAAGCGTGATCGACTGCTGAAATTGCTGATTTATTAACACAGCATCTCTTAAAAGCTCACATGGAGCTGAAGTGATACACACACCTCCACCAATCAGAGCACCGGCTGAGCCATCTCTGTTGAAATGGAGGGTGAAGGGAGTCTGCCCCTTTAATGGATGTTCTCTTTGATCTTTCTCTGTGACCCTACCCAGGGTTTGATGCACAGCGCAGAGGCGGAGAGGGTCACTGTCTGAGTGCCACCCATGTTTCATGTGGACTGCCTCAAAGCCTTGCAAGTGACCGAGTGCCGTTTTAACAGCGCTGAGCGTGAGGTTTGTAGTTAAAAGGATGCTTCAACCAGTAATGAAAATTAGCTATAATTTACTCACCCTCAAAGTATCGTATGTGCATGTGACTTTCCTTTCAGTCAACAGAATCTGAGTTATATTAAATAATATTCTGCCTCTTCTCAGCTTTATAATGGCAGTGAATGGTGCCTGAGATTTTGAAGCTTCAACAGCACACCTATCCATCATAACAGTTATCCATACCACTCTAGTCAAATAAATGTCTTTTAAACAAAAACAATACATTTGTTTAAGAAGATATTTAGAGGGTAGTCAGCGATCTACACTCTGTGTTTGAATGTAAACGTATATGTAACAGTACAGCCAACATGGCTGCATGTCGACTCCACGTTAGTAATTTCGAATCTCATTGGTTCCCACATGTCTCGTGACTGCAATCACCAATGAGGTTCGAGGTTACTGACAGGGTGCTGGCGTCATTTTTGGGTGAATCATCCCATTACAGACCAAAGCCGTGTCAGTTATCTCTCTTTGTGGGTTCTTTATTGTGATGTGTCTGCAGGCTGGAGTCAGGATGAGTGAAACACAGTTTAGTCTTCGACCGCACGGATGCATTGACACACGGTGCCGTAACTCATCTACTCAACCACCAGCAGGTGTTCCAAATGCACTTTAAATCCATGTTTGCTGGGTTAGTTTGACATCCATATCCTCACTAACAGAGTCTGTTTGCTGTATATTTAGTATATACTATTCTATTCTTAATCTGATGCCATATGGCATTCAGTTTTAACATATGCTGTATTATACAGATTCAGTTTCAAGCTACAATCCGTAACTTTTGTCTCACAACTTTCGTTTTTTAATTATAATATTGCAGGATATTGCAGAGTTATTTTCTTAACGCGAATGACAAGTTCTCAACAACTTCTGTAAGAACAGTAAGTTACAAACGCTGCACCGTCTACAGAACCCAAACATGCGATACAGAACCTGGATCTTCTTTCTGTTTACAGAAGAACATTTGCTTTTGGAGGTGGTTTTGGAGGTGACTGATGATATTAGTAACTACTGCAAGCGAGCGGGTTGTTACCTTTGACCTGTGCACCTCTCCATCATCATCCTCACCGCCGACACCCAGGACCTTCCGGGACTTGAGGCGGCTGACGAGATCAGTCTGACTGTGTTTCTTCATGAGAGGAGGAGGTGAGGAGGCCATGACGGCAGAAGAAAGCAGCGGGAACTTCAGCGAGCTGTCAGAGAGACTGAAGAAATAACGTCTCAGAACTGCTTGTGCCCAAATGACGCAGAACAAAAAACACGCCGGGTTTGAAATGTAACAATAGCTTGTTGTTTTGTTCCACACCAGTGATTAAAGATAATTATGTGTATGAAAACACAAGCACAGACTGCAGAAAAGAATATATACACAGCGTGACCTGTTTACAGCCCAAGTCCTCTCACACAACTGCACACACGGAGAACCCACATTTCTGCTAGTATGTGGAACATCTGGAAAGGCATGGAGGAAGCTGCAAGGTTAAAACCAGGAACACACACTTGATAAAACTGAATAACCGTCATTCAATGTTTTACTCCCAGCCCTTTGTTTACTAAATATTTTATCCTTTTTAAGCAACCAAAAGCCGATATGAATGCACAGCTCTCAGATTTATGTAACAGATTTTATCACCTTTAAACAAATCCCACAGAATTCCAAAGATTTTTTTCCCAAAATTGGAGAAAACAGACAACGGGAAAACAAGTCTGCAGATTTCATCTGGGCATGATTATAACAGATCACATACAGATTTCAGTAATAAATAGTAGTTTTTAGATTTGTTTAAGCATTTATACTGGATTATTTATAGAAACAATCACAAAGGCTGGTGAACTTGACATGAATTTATGAATGTTTACAATCAATGTACATTAACCAGAGAGAGAACAATTATAAGCAAACGTTATTCAATGTTCTTAGAACGTTCCCTGTTAGCCGAGTCACCTACATTCTACTGTGTGGGCTCTGTGTGAGCATAATTCAGACTTTCAACTTACTGATGCCTGACGGCAAAGAAACAGTAAAGCAAAAATCACCACAGTAGCATTTACATTAAGTGAAGTAAATAATGAATGCTCTAAATCCATTTCCCAGAATTCCCAGTTCCAGGAAATTTCAAATACAGCAAAGAAGGGAATGTGCTGTCTCTGATATCTAGAGTCCTTACTGAACAACTCAAAGCCTGTCTAATCTAACTGATTATCTCTGTGTTAATGAACAGAGTGAGACTCATGGAATCAGCTGCCTCATGTGGATCTCCAGTTCAGATCCGGATATAATGAGGACAGAAAACACCGACTGGGCTGCTCAACTTCTTCTGAGACACTAGACGCTGCTCACTGCTAACTGACTAACAGATGAACCCAATGAAAGCAGCCCAAAGACTCAATCTGATGTTCTCTGAAGGTCTGTTCCTCAGCTCATTCCTCAGACTGCTACAGTACGACAGCTAATAAAGAAAAGTCTGAGCCACTCACCAAACCAGAGCACAGATTTCCTTGCAGCCAGGACTAAACAGGTTTCTCTGAAATGTAACATTTACAGTAATAATACAGCCTCTACAGAGACAATACACTTTGAATTACTAACATCATGCAAGCATGTTTGTTTCAGAATATTCCCTCACTTAACTTCTTTACCTAACTGTTATTATCTTGTTGTTTTTATGTCTGTATTTCATTATTTATTTAAACCCCTTTATTTATGTATTATACAGTATTCTATTGTTTTCTTATTGTTAACTTTTGTTTATTAAAACATACGTTGCAAAACAAAATAACAACAATTTACAAAAAACAACATTGCCTCACTTGAACTGCTGCATGTGGTCCTGTCCCACCCTCACAAAAAACTCAGCATACTAACAGAAATGAAATAAAACAAGCCACACTCATAAAATCATGCTCAGCACGAGAT
>JAZGTK010017818.1:0-12118 GCA_036877625.1 Ambastaia sidthimunki
TGTGTGAATTTTTTTGCTCCTGAAAAAACAAAGAAAAAGATATTTTAAAGTATGGAGGCATGTTGGTAAACAAACAACAGTGGCACACATTGACACAAAACCACTCAGACATTTCTCAAAATACCTTATTTTGTGTTCCACAGAGGGAAAAGTCATACAGGTTTGGAATGAAATGAGGATGAGTAAATGATGGAAAAATTCTCAGTTTTGGATTAACTTTCCCTTTAAACTATCTTGTAATCATGGAATGTCTAGACAGTGGAACAATAAAAGATTATTTGGTGATTTAAGGACTATTATGGTTGTATTTGGAAGCAGTCCTGTTTAACCAAGATGTTCTGTCTGCGGGGTCCCTGGCCTTCAAGAAAAAACCCTCACAATGGGAACAGGAAAACCCCTTCTTTTCCACTCGCCCTTGAGTTTGTCTTACAAACACGGGATTTCCCTTATTAACCGACACTTTGAAACCTTATATTAATATGAAATAAAATACATAGCGCTACAAATCCAGATAAACTATCTAACCACTGTCCAAATCGCTCGTGATCAAATGGGAATAATTAAAAACTTCAAGCTTCAACACTTTAGTTGTTCCTCCATCCTTTTTCTTTTTGGCTGAGAGATCAAAGGCAAGGGTTTTAGCATTCCTTTGAATAAGCTTTTAGCTTAACAACACAAAGCAATTTAGATCTTTCCCCGGCCAAGACAAAAGTGTCCATGGATCTGCTAGCTGATATTCTGGTGCCCATTGTTGCCCTTGAACCTGATAAATTTGACAGGGCCCGAGAGAATGGACATTGTGATTCCACAAAGCTCTCCCTCAATAACCGCGGGGCTAATCTCCCTGCCTGATACCGTATTAATAACCTTTTAATTAAAACAGAAAGCGACATTGAACAAGGACTAAGCTGTGCCATGCTGGGAAGTATAACGAGAATCAATACGTATACACACAGAAGCCTGACTACACGAACAGATGCTTAAGAATAAAAGCCTCTGTGAAGTGAACGATATAGTGAGGGACAAAAGTTGCTTAAAGCTTCCAAAAGAATCAAAGAGAAAAATCAATACATCAAAGCGTTGATTAGAGCAAAACCTTTGTCATGATATATTTACAAACATATAAAGGCTGACATTTTCAGGAACTAAAGTAAATAAATATAATTTATGTACAAGACTAAAAAAAACCCCACATTCTTATAATTTTTAACACCAGCTGGAGAAAAACAAAAGTAAAAGAAACCTCACATTACCCCAATAAAAAAATGTTCTGAAGGCCATTACATGACGACTTCGAAAAGATTTCAACACAACAGATCCTAAAATCAAAAGGAAAAGCAGGTGAATGAAAAAGGAAACAGCATAATTTATAGCCAGGAAATGTGAAAGGTCCTGATAAAGATCTGGTTTAGTCTGCAAAACCAGCTTAGGAAAGCAGCTTGTCTGTCTTTAGCCAGCAGAGGTCATGACCCGGTCATGAATGGCTTCAATCAGCTTCTGCCTGCGACAGGAGGGAGGACAGCCTTTGATCTCGGTTGGCCAGTCAAGCACTATGGGTAAGAGATCCCTCAGCCTCTCCTTCAGGTCAGGCTCTGTGGGAGCAGGGCTGAGGGCAGGTCAAGAGCACTGTGCTATTTTCCTCTTCACTGAGTCCCCACACCCTTTTTGACCTTGTTTAGCTCTCATAGCTTCAAGCGTTGCCTTAGTCATGGAGGATTTAAAGAATGAACTTGGAAGGTGTCCTTTTATGGCAGATTTCTTAAGTGCCGCCCTGGACTAACTTGGAAACTGTCAAAGCAAATTTTCCATCACAAATCCTGGTCACTGCAATGGCGGCTTTTCCTTACTGTTTGCACATCATTCCTATAGAAACAGGAAGTTGGGGAGGGATGTATTAAAGGCTCTTAAATAAAACTTTTAAATAAAAAAAGAACAAGGGTCTACATAGTTCACAGTTCACATCATAGTTCACATCAGCACCATAAAACCACACCTGTTTGCTAATCGCAGGCAGGTGCTAGCGGGTAAATGCTCGCACGCTAGCATTTGATTGGACAAGTGGACGAGTGCAAGATGAGTCAATCAATATTTGTGTTTCATTTTCCCAGAAGAGAAAGACTGGACATTTTAAATAAGTTAGTCCACTTTTGTTGGCTTTTAGGAGCGTGCTAGCATACAGATGGCCTCCAAGCTGCAGATGTGAACAAAGCCACAAAACGATTTTGATTGCATGCCATGAGAACACATTACTGGCACGGTGCCCATTTATCAATACACCAGCTTACATCATTGTAATCCAATACATGAACGAGCTCAGAAAATGAATGCCATGCTGGAATCAGTGTGTGGTCTTCTGCATTGAATCTTACTCTTCCATTCACAGTGTCTCTTGACAGTAGAGGCTTTTTAGCTCTGGATATCATCAAGCATTAAGTGGCTGAGAGTAATTGGATACATTCTGGGCACGAGGTAGAAACCTTGAGGATGGGTGAAACGAGGACAATGAGGATCGTTCCTCAGCGCAGTGTTTACATTTACATCACACCTGCTTCCGCCTCAAAACTTTGAATATCACAGTCCTTCCTCTCCAGGGCCCAGAGGAGAGTTTGGAGAGGCATTTCTGCCAGTCTCTGACAGAGGTTCAGTCCAATACAAGCACTTTCATCAGACCTATGCCTGAAATTCTGGACGCTTCCAGTCCAAGTGAAATAAAACTACGTTCCTGTGTTCTGCGGTCTGCTTCAGAACACACATTAGGCAAGTCAGACGATCCAAAACAAAGAATTTGCATCATTAACGCCATTTCTCATTTCTGATCAAACAGTTATCCAGTTTATAAACATATTAAGTCCCTAACTAAATGACTATAAGTGAGATTCAGAAAACACTCGTTGATCTGCATAGATAAATCACAGCAGAATTAATTAGCCTCTTCTGATCACTGAACTCGTGTCATTTTTAACGCTTTATGCCGTAATACCGGTCAAATGTTAGTTCTGCATTGCAAACTGGAGAACCATAAAATTACAATTAAATAGCAAGAACAGACAACTGAGACTAAGAGAGAACGCTGAGAATTTTACTGCCATCTAGAGTCAGTTCAGAGACTCACAGCGAAGTTCTTGCTTGTTAAACCAAGAAACATAATAAGCCTGTAGTTCAATAAAACAACAATTAATTCAACAACATTAAAACAGTTACTGAGATTATACATACTGTATGAGATCATATGTGTAGCAGATGGTGTAAACCACTATTTCATTAAAACGTGTGACGAAACTGAAGTTACTGGCAAGACTTACTGAGGTCACCATTGCTCACTGTCTACTGTTTACTTAAAGGAAGCACATGATTTTTAGGAATGAATTAAAAAGTGAAGTTAAATATTTCGTCATATAGAAACTTTAACGTCACTTTACACAGAGAACTGCGAAATTGGATTTCAGAACCTGTTGGTAGCTGACCGAGAAATCTTCAGACGTAGAGTGCCTTAAAAAACATTATTTACAGACATTCTAGGCAGATTTTGGGGCTGAAAGGATGTACACTATACTCACTATTACTCACTTTCTCTTCCTCTGTATAATGTCAGAACCTGTACCATGTTACTGCCTTCTAAGATTGAATCACTTTGTTGAATTTTAATTTTTAAGCTTTGATTAATAGTGAAATGAATAAATGTAAATAAATGTATTTATTAGAATGGAATGTTCCTTATATGGCAGGAAAACAAAAACAACGACAAATTCCAACAGATTTTATTAAGCTGAGAAGTTTATCATTATATCTAAATATTTTCTATGATACAACTAAACACTGAACAGGTCTGTTTTGAGGAAATTAGGGAATACTACATCATTTTGAGGACTAAACAGGTATAAATCTGAACTGAACAGGGCCTGCAAAAACCATTTGAGCTGATAATTTAACAAAGCGATTGCTAGATGTTGAAGTTATTAGTATCAATATCCATTAACCAGTCAGTTAACCTGTTGATCATGAGATCCTGTGTACCAAGTGATCAGGGAAGTCAAA
Organism: Ambastaia sidthimunki; assembly: GCA_036877625.1. NCBI lineage: Eukaryota > Metazoa > Chordata > Actinopteri > Cypriniformes > Botiidae > Ambastaia > Ambastaia sidthimunki. The sequence continues at coordinate 4,036 of JAZGTK010017818.1, forward strand.
TCTGCCCTTTGTCAGTCAAAATGAAACAAATTAAAGAGAAGTAAACTGAGCAATACAATTTGGTTTAAAAAATCATTTTATCAGCTATACCACATCCAAAAAGTAGCGTCTGAGTGAACTTCCCATACTCTCGCTGCCTAAGAAGTGATCCACTGGCATCTCCAGTATTACTTTAGTGTCTTAATGTCCCGTCTTTGAGCACTGCTTCACAGACGAGCCCAGTCTGTCTGCCAGACGAAACGGGCTGAGGTGGCAAAACTAGAAACAAGAACATTATTATGAGTAGCAGCTATTTTCTTTCTGTTCCCTCTTACTTTCTATAGACATGTGCAGTCAATATTTACCCCTGGAAATCGATTTAAAACATTTTATACCTTTCGGAAGGCTTTTATGTTTGAACTCACAGAAAATATTATGAAATTACGATGAAATGATAAAAAACTAAATAAAATGGAACATATCCCTGTGGGTCTTTTTAAGCACAACCTAAACAACTAAACGTACTTTATATAACAATAAAAGGTAATCGATTAGGACTGTGTTTTTCAAATACATTATAAGCACATATGTATATAAGTATATCGTAGAATCATTTGCACCGGTGGTCTCTACGGCCAACTTAGCGCACAATGATTTTGAGAAACGCACCCCTGCTGTGTGTGTGTGTGTGTGTGTGTGAGACAGATTCACCTGTGGGCTGTCAATCAGGTTTGGGTCGAGAGTGTCTGACATCTTGACACTGAAGTCTGCAGAGAAACGTGTGTGCTGCAGGACTGCGGCCATTTCTGAGCTCACCTCCACTGCAGCGTTTGTCTGAACACAACAACAAAATCAGCAGAACAGACCACCGAGAGTCCACACTAACACTGCAGAGCAGAGTGATCCTCAACAGCAAACTCCTTGTAAAAGAGCCAGAAATAGTCTTACACTTGTGAGGAATCATATTTTTAAGCTTTAAAGCTACAGTACCTTAAAGGAATGAGAGGCATCAAACTCAAAAGTGTCGTTGCAGTCAGGCACGGTGCCTTTATATGTGACAAGTGCTTTAGTCCTGAGGGAATGCTGAGGTAATTTAAAGACCCGGTAAGTTCCTGACGCATATTTTACGTCACCTAAAGTGAGACATTGTAGGTCAAAGCGTGACTGTTTAAATGTTGCATCTGCCAGCTCAAAGCAGTTTGACACACATAAAAAATAAACATGTGGATCAATTTTACACCTTCAAAGGAGAAGCAAACAAACCAATCTTGTCTTGAAGCTCTGGGTTGTGAACCACAATATGGCTTCCTGCAACCAGGTGGGGAGTGCTGAAGCCTACGTCTCTCATCAGAGTGATGAGATCCTGCCAGTAGAGGGCACCAGCCATCCCTTCACCTGATATGAAAATGCATTCGTTTAGAAGGACTTCGTACATCATCTCTAGAACCACAACTACTGCACATTAAAACTTAAATGACATAATTTTGATTTACAAACCAGGAACATAATCTGAGATACAGCTGAAGATCATCAGAAGAACTCAGAAAAGAACACTGAGAAGAACATTAAGAAGAACATTCTACGGCTGAATCCTAATGAACCCCATACAAGAATGCGGTACAGATCTAAAGTTTAAACAGATGAAGCTGTTTAAAAATGGTATAAAGTCAGTGTTTACCCCACAGAACTGGATCTTCTTTGAAAGAGTCTGGGACGACTTTGCTGGAATACATGTCACTGTAATATAACTCTCCACCTTCCTGTAGAATAATTTCAATGACCAAACATTATCCACAAAACATTATGCACAAAAATGCAGCGCTTTGTTAAAGATTTATAGTGTAATTACAATAACAGCAGCTACATGATGGAAGTAACTCACCTTTAGAACTTTGTAAGCTTCACTTATCACCGTTTTCTTATCTGGGCACAGACATATTACACAATTTGACCTGAAAAACAAATTGGTCTTATTTACTCCATCAAGCATAAATCGTAATATTCAACAAATCTAAAATCTAGAAAAAAGGAAAATGTGTGCATACACAACAACATCCAGAGAGTTGTTCTGTATCCCTGCATCACTGAGCTTCTCCATGTATCCCTTCACAAACACTGTGTTAGGTTTTGAGTATCCAAACATCTCCTGATGGTACTGGATATACTTTTGTGACGCAACTATCTAAAACACAGACAGTTCGTTTACAGATAGATAGTTTTCCATATATGCTACTAGAATAACAAAACATGTTTATTCTAGACTAATATTCATGCTAGACTAATGGAGACGCCATACATGTCTTACTGAAATCCTACTGAAATCTAGGCTTAAACATTGTTAAAACGTTGGACCTGTGACAAACCATCTCATCTGTCATATCCAGTCCGATAACTTGCCCCGTCTCGCCCACCAGTTTGCTGAGGACATAGCAGTCCCTGCCTGATCCACTACCCAGATCAAGAACTTTACATCCATCCAGCTTCTCTGGAACCACCAGACCACAACCAAAATACCTGCCAAACATATTTCATACACTCAACGCGAATGCATTCAAAACTCGCTGTTAAGAAACAATGAAAACCAGGCTGTATGATACAATCTTTTGACTTCATACCTCTTGCAAACATCTGGGTGGACTTGTTTCAGAGCTTCACAGGCGCTTTTGAGCAGCGGTCTGGAGAGCATGACGCATGCCGCGTTGGTCTGCAGGTCTTCGGAGGTCTCCAGGCGGGAGCCATAGTAATTCTGTAAGGAATTAAAATGCATTGCAATGCACTGCTTCGTTTATTACAAGCGATCATGTACATTGAAAACACGTTACCTTCACGTTTTCGTGGACAGCTGAAGACATGCTTCGAGTTTGTTTTGACTGTGCAGCAGCCAAAGTCCGGAGCAACTTTGTTGCGTAGTTCATAAACGCGAATCAAATGTAGTTGGTTTTGCAAACACCTGCAACTTTGTTAATAAATCCAGTTAGTTTGGTGAAGCTTTATCTAGCAAACTCAAGAGATTAAATCGCGTCTAAAATGCCTTTACTCCTAAAGTTTATTTTATATTCGCACATTCAGACATCCGTGTTTAATAACTTTAAAAAATGTAATTTTCATTACCTAATATTATTAACGTGTCTGCAAAAGGCTTTAAGTTTTCTGAAGCTAAAACACGTTCATATCTATCCAAAGATATGAGGTCACCAGTAACTTAGGGACCGTGTACAAATAACTTTATTTTTATGACAACCTCCGAAAGACTTTCTTGAGATGAAAATATCTGCTTGCCTTCATTTTAAACGTTTCTTGAATAAAATGGAAACGGTGCGAAGGTTATGTTTAATATTATTGTTTTAATATCAACAACAACCAAAACACAAGTATTGCATTGCCATTTATTCAGTTCAGATAACAGCACCTTCACTCACTGGAGTTTCTAAACGTTTTTATATTGTATTTCACCATAAAACCACCAGAAAATAATAAATCATACGTTTGCCATCCAAATATCTCGAATGTCAAACATTTAACAAATATGCCATTGATGTATTGAAATGTACATGCAAACAGGTGAACATTTGAACTTTTTTATTAAACTGGAAATGTTTTAACGGAATGATTTGTGACAGCTTATTAAAGTGAAATAAGTATATAGGTATATAATATAAAAGCATTTTGTAGACTGTAACTCCTCCTCTTTAGGGATATACCATTAAAAAAAATTCAAAATACATTAACAAAACTATTCAAAATAATAAAACTCAATAAAATACCAAATACAATTATTGTTAATTATATTAATTGAGAATGGCATATGATTAGAGTTTGACAAACAGCAATAGTAACAATTATTAAAAACGAGCGCGCGCCCCGCTTACGGGACGTAAATCCCCCTCTGACGTCATCTGTAAACGCAAGCGTCCTTCCGGTCGGTTTGAATGAAAGGTATAAAACGCGCTCGCCTCGTCATTATATGTGAAACAATTGTTGTGATAAGCAGCGTGTAAGTATGTTTGTTATACACGAGTGCAAATATCAGCACTAAACCTTTACTAAACGTTTTGGACTGTTTATTCTTAAGCACTTAATGCAACTTTAAAGGTTGAGACAAGGTTTTTGTTTGCTGGGCGTTATGTAAGTGATAATGTAAAAAATTTGGTTTAATATTTGTAAGCAGAATCTGCTATATGTTAGTAGACATTTTTATATCTTATGCATATGTAAATAAAGTAGTTAAATCTCAAATAATGAGTTTTCAATTCATGTTTATTGCTATAGTCCATTGTTTTGTAAAGCATCTTTGTAGTAAATACACATTAGTGCAGGCAGTAGACATCAGGTATAAAAAGGTAGTGTATACAATTGATGGTGTTATTGGAAAACCATTGAATAGATGGTATTTCTGCAGTTTTTATAAGATGTTCATTATACAAACAGTGACTGTAAACTGTAAAGCACCTCCTTTATGCATTCTAGGGCGAAGATAAACATGAACAGATTTTATTAGTTCCCTTGTAAATATCAGTTAGTGTTCTGTGTTTGGTTGGTGCCTATAGGTGTGATGGCACAGAAAAGTTTCTTAGTGGACCAGTGTGTTCCCTTTAAGCTGGACTGGTGCAAAGTAACAATTTAAAGGTGTTAATTTTGATCATCCTTAGTTTCATCCTAAAAATGATGGGAGAAATAAGTTTATTCATGCACAAATGTATTTTTGCCATACAGCAGCAGTGGACAGAGGCCCCAAGTACTATCATGGGGGCTCAAATGGATTGGTGGCTGTCCAATGCTGGGGACTCAGAAGTTGGCCTTCACAGGAGCCTCACAGTGGGGGTGTGTGCCGGCCACACTCCTGCCTGCTGGGTCTCCTGTGGGCATCCCAGCAATTGGGTCTCTGGCAGAGGACCAGCTGCCAATGCAAAAGGACTAGCGGCCCACAAAGCAAGGTTTGTGTTCTCTTTTTTTTTTTTTTTTGGTCTGACAAAAATGTTTAATTTCAAAGTCAACCTTTGATTGTTTTTGTTTGATGCAGTATTGAATATTGCAAAGTGAGCTCTCATGCAAGTGGTGACATGAGTAAAAACTCACAGTTGGATGGCCCAAATGATTTTATGTATGAATGTGTTTCGGTCATACAGTGCCGGTACGCAGCAGTGGCAGAGAGCAGAACCGAGTCCTCTTGCGGGGGCTAGGGTGGATTGGTGGCCATTCAATGCTGGGGACTCAGGAGCTGACCTCAATTGGTGTGTGCAGGCTGGGCATGGAGTTTGTTACAGGAAGTGTCAACCTTATGGAGATGACGTCCTCACTACAACGGTCTCTGTCAACAGTTGGCTGCCCCCACCTACGGGCTCTCCTGAGGGAATTTGGCGATGGGGTGTCTGGCAGAGGACGTGCTGCCAAGGCAGCTAGACTAGCGGCCCACAAAGCAAGGTTTGTTATTTTTTTGGTCTACCAAAAATGTTTCATTTCAAAGTCAACTTTTGATTGTTTTTGCTTTGATGCAGTATTGAATATTGCAAAGTGAGCTCTCAAGCAAATGGTGACTAATTAAACTCTCACACAGTTAAATGGCCCAAATGACAAATATGTTTCAGTCGGTACGCAGCAGTGTTTGAGAGCATTCCCTTGCGGGGGCTTGGTTGGATTGGTGGCCGTTCAATACTGGGGACTCAGGAGCTGACCTTTGCATTTGGCTCATGGTGGGGGTGTGTGCCGGCCACACCTCTGCCTACTGGGTTCTCTTGCAAGGTTCCCAGCAATAGGGTCTCTGGCAGAGGACTGGCCACCAAGGCAGCGGGACCAGCGGTGCACAAATCAAGGTTTGTGTTGGCTTTGGTACTTTTCATTTCAAAGTTTTTTTTTTGAGTGTTTTTTGCTTTGGAGCACTGTTAAATATTGAAATGTGAGCCCACATTGCCCTTCCTATCCATACACAACTGAGATGTGTTGAGAGGCCAAAACACTCACACATCGTTTCGCATTCACATGTTTCGCCTCGCAGTTTTGTTGACTTAAAATGTTGTATGTAACGCAAGTGGTGACGTGAATAACTCTGTGTTTTCATGCACGAATGTTTCTAACATATAGAGTTGGTTTGCAGCAGCAGCGGAGAACAGACCTGGATTGGTGGCTGTCTAGCGCTGGGGACGCAAGACTAGCTGATAAGGCTGTGGGACCACAAAGCAAGGTTTTTGTTGGCTTCTGTATCTTTATCAAAATAAGTAATTTGAGTGCATAGGATTTGGAAAGCATGACAAAGCCATCCACTTAGCCCTTTTCTCTTTGTTTTATTTAACTCGAGTCATGGCCTTGTATGTTTGCCATCAAACTCTATAACTGTTATGTTTCTTAATGTATGATTATGTTCCTCTAACACAGGGCTGGAGGACAATGGTCCCTAGTGCCCTTGCATCTGTTCAGGCAGGTTGGTGGCCATCCAATGCTGGAGACTCAGGAGCTGACCTTTGCAGGGGGCTCAGGGTGGGGGTGTGTGCCGGCCACACCTCTGCCTACTGGGGTCTCCTGCAGGGTTTCTGGCAATAGGGTCTCTGGTAGAGGACTGCAGTGCACAAAGCAAGGGTTTGTTTTGGCTTTTGTACTCTACCACAACTTTTATTTTCATAGTCATTTGCAAAGTGTGTCCATGTTGCACAGAAACACTTATGTAGTATATTGGCACAAATAAATGTTTATGGGCACGTTTTGTTTTTACAGGCTTTATGCGCAGCAGTGGTGGCGAGCAGTCCGACTGTCTCACAGTGGGTCTTGGGTGGATTAGTGGCCATCCAGCATTGAGGACTCGGGATCTGGTATTGTAGGAGGCTCACGGGAATGTGTGCTCCCTGGGTTTGATGGCACAAACGTTTTTTCATGCACAAATGTTTTCATCATACAGAAATGGTTTGCAGCAGCAGCAGAGAACAGACCTGGATTGGTGGCTGTCCAGCGCTGGGGACTCAGGACTAGCTGATAAGGCTGTGGGACCACAAAGCAAGGTTTTAGTTGGCTTCTGTATCTTTATCAAAATAAGTAATTTGAGTGCATAGGATTTGGAAAGCATGACAAAGCCATCCACTTAGCCCCTCTTTGTTTTATTTAACTCAAGTCATGGCCTTGTATGCTTGCTATCAAACTCTTGGACTGTTATGTTTCTTAATGCACAAATGTGTTTTCTTGATAAGTTTCTTAATGTATGATTGTGTTCCTCTAACACAGGGCTGGAGGACAATGGTCCCTAGTGCCCTTGCATCTGTTCAGGCAGGTTGGTGGCCATCCAATGCTGGGGACTCAGGAGCCGACCTTTGCAGGGGGCTTAGGGTGGGGGTGTGTGCCGGCCACACCCCTGCCTACTGGGGTCTCCTGCAGGGTTCTTGGCAATAGGGTCTCTGGTAGAGGACTGGCTGCCAAGGCAGCGGGATCTGCGGTGCACAAAGCAAGGTTTGTGTTTGCTTTTGTACTCTTGCAAAAACTTTTTATAGTCATTTTCAAAGTGTGCACATTCATGTTTATGCGCATGTTTTGTTTTAACAGGCTTTATGCGCAGCAGTGGTGGTAAGCAGTCTGACTCTCCACAGTGAAGCTCGGGTAAATTAGTGGCCATCCAGCATTGGAGACTCTGGAACTGATATTGCAGGAGGCTCACAGGGCTGTGTGCTTGCTGAACATGGAGTTACAACAGCCCATCAGTACAACAGTTTGGTTGTGTTATAAGTGCATTTCTTAATGCATGACTTTGTTCCCTTGATATGTTACTTATTGCATGAAAGTGTTCACTTGATACAGGGCTGGTATGCAGGAGCAGTGGACAACGGTCAGTAGTGTCCTTGCCTGGGCTCAGGCAGATTGGTGGCCATCCAGTGCTGGGGACTCAGGAGCTGACCTTTGCATTGGGCTCACGGTGGGGGTGTGCGCTCGTTTTTTGCCTCACAACATTGTTAACACAACTGGGTGCATGTAATGAAAGTGGTGACGTGAATAAAAACTCTCACAAAGTTTAATGGCACAAAAGTTTTTTCATGCATGAATGTTTTCATCATAGAATTGGTTTGCAGCAGAAGCGGAGAACGGACCCAGATTGGTGGCTGTCCAGCGCTGGGGATACAAGACTGATAAG
>JAZGTK010017819.1:0-12117 GCA_036877625.1 Ambastaia sidthimunki
CAAAGTACAAGATGCACTATGAAAAGCCACTGGCATACTGTGTAGCTGTTGCCATAACAACTGACCTTGTTACCCGATGCATCTTTGCCTTTGCCCTCCTCAGCCACATGGAACCGCAGGTTCTCCAAAAGAATGACAGAACCAGTAGGTGGGTCTGCACAGGCTTTCTCCACATCTGAACCCACACAGTCCTTCAGGAACTGAACATCTCTTCAGAGAAAAAGTGAGCAACAAATCTAATATAGACCAGTACGACAAGTGATAAAGGTTCAGGTCATTAATAACTAATATTTAAACACCTGTGTAAATATGTTTAGGTTAAGAAGCTCTTATTGCATGCTCTGACTGTCATAACTTTCTTACTTTCCCAGCAGGTTCTTAAGTTCTGCAGCCACGGGCTCCAGAGAGTACTTGTCTGGCATTGGAACTCCATCAGGCCGACCCAAGTGGCTCATCAGGACCACAGCTTTGGCCCCATTGTCCAAACAGTGCTTAATGGATGGGACTGCAGCTTTGATTCTGAGTGAAGCATTTATACTGTTAGTTACTAATAGCACAGAGCCAACATGTCATTACTGAACCAATTATATACAATACAAATTTTGTATTTAAACATTGAAAATTCATTTTCACGTACTGTAAAAACAAGACTAACATTTAAGCTAGTATGTGTTCAGGCAATATTAAAAGAGAATCGATATCCATCTCACCTCTGGTTGTTTGTTATCGTCTTGTCCTTCATGGGGACATTGAAGTCAACCCTAATGGAGAGGGTTTTTTTGTTATTCTGAGTACTACTGCATTATTAACATCACAATTATATCTCAGATTTTTAATCCATAGACATTATTAAAACTAATTAAAAGAGAAATATTAAACAAGAAAACAAGCAATAAAAATGTCCCCATCTCTGCATCTCAAGAAATTTAGGACATTTCAAAAACTCTGAATTAGGTAAAACTGTTATTCTCTATGCTTAATAATGATTTTAAAGAATTAAACCTTTAGTCAAATAGTTCTCAATATTAATTTTGTTTGTTAAAAGATAAGTTTGTTAAAAGTATTTAAATGTTACAGAAAGGTAAACTGCATTAAATTAAATGCTTATAACTATTATAAAAAGCTGAGTCAACAACTAAATAAGCCCTATCTGAGTATCACTTCAGTAGCACACACACTACAGCACGTTCACATCGTCTCCATGACTACTATGGATTACGTAACACTAAATCCCCTATCAAGTAGTTGAATGAATACAGGGCAGAGAATAATCACTGTGAATTGCTTAAGTTTTAAAAGCACGTTTATTGAAAACTTCACTTTGAAAAAGCACTTTAAAATTTCACGGTGGGGTAAATCGACACAACAACCTCAAATGTCCATCAAACGGTGAATGAAGAAAGTGCCATCCGATAACTTTGATGAAAATGCGGTCAGACTAGTGGGCGAGGGGGTGTCAATGATAGGATTGCGCATAGGCTTACCAAAGACATCTCATGTATATCTCATGTATATACCATGTATAAAACATCCAAAGCAATGTGGAATAGTCTATGGAAAATGCGCCTTAAACATGTCTGTGAAGGAAAAGCGCACAAGGTGTCGATGTAATACAAAAATTAATGACCATTTGACATCTGTGGATGAGTTTTATCCTTTCACCAGGGCATTTTTGCTCGTCTATGGTTTTAAATGTGTCAGAATTTTAAACATCAGTCGTCAGTAGGGTCCAGCAACACACGGATGAGAGGGTGCACTTGGTATATCTGCCATCCTGCACGTATCCAGACTCTTTAAACGTGACACGCGACAGATGCACTTCCGGTTATCAATAACTGGACTGAATCGGCTGAAAACGTTCATTATCTTGATATAAGCCAATAAATCCGGGTGGGTTGACATATGCATACACTAAACCAGAAGGCACATTATATAATTTAAGAGCATAAACGTGTGACAATAGCGGAAATTGTCGGACGTCTCCTTCAGCATTAAACACTGGCAATTTACACTCACCTCATGATCACGCGCTTCCCTTCCACATCCACCTTTTCCAGGGTGAGTTTGTTTGATAGGGACATTGTGTCTGTATATTTGCAGTAAAACTCTCCTCCGCTAGTCTGGTGCACTGCTGGGTAAGTTCCCGAATGAATGTGACCTTAGCTTGATGCTGATGCAAACGGAGTGGGCGGGTCTAGTTGAGGTGGGCGCTTTAGGAAATCTAGCGCTCATTGGATGTAGTGACTGTCCATTAATATATCTCACTTTAATCATAGGATGTTCATAGGAGCGCGTTGTAATTTTGCAGCCTACATTCCTACATCGCTATCAGTCAGCAATAATGAGCTTTGCAAAACTATTATACTGCTAGTTCAGTTTTTTCAACTCAGCAAATTAAGCATATGAATTTGACTTGCCAACAATCTACTCAAATCATATCTTAAATGTAAAAATACATTTACTCTTTAAACATTTGTAAATAAACCTGTGTAAATTCACATTATTACTTTGAATTGCAATTGCCTTTAGACACTTTATCCCTATGAAAAATCCATCTGATAGTTAAGCAAGGTTAGGTGATGAATTCAAATTATGTGTAATAAGTTGAAATCACCTTTAGACAATAAAACTTAATATGTTTTGCTACTTGATGTATGTCAACAGTGTTGGCTTAAGGTATACATGTCACATTTAAACATATGAAGAAATGTGCAAATGAAGAATTGTGCATATGAAGAAATAAAGATGACATCTCATTATTTATACTTAATTTATTAACTTTTTACAGGCATACCAAGACAGAGAATTGGATTATGTAAAATGGTCTCCAGTTGTGAAATAAGAAAGTTCAAAATGTTTTTTTTCAGGTTTATTACTCCTTCCATTCCTTGGGTTGCACATTGCCTACAGGGGACAGGTTCCAAACGATGCCAGTTGATGTGACCACCTACAAAAATATTGCACAAAAACATGTATATAAACAACAAATACACAAGGGGAGGCTTGGAAGTTTGTGTCTGCTGTCACTTACATATGCCCAAACAGCTGTACAAAATGTGGCTCCTGCAATCAGCAATGGTGGTCCATATTTTGCATGAAACTCTGGAGACAGATCAGACTTCTGTCGCACAGCAACCTGACGGGCACTTTGACCTGTTACGAAGAAACAGAAGTGCCTTATGGTTTTTAGATGATTTAAAACATTATTATAAATATTAACATTTTAGAGAAACTAATATTCTGTTTCTCCTAATTTAAAACACTATGACCTGTCGATAACCACACATACAATTGCAACAATGCTAAAGGTTACAGACAAATTAAACAGTTCTTTCACAGGTGGACATGAAACATTTTGGAGTAAAAGACAAATTGTAGCAATTTGCATGTTCGTATGAGTTACATTTAAAAAATCTGATCTCGACATAAGCTTTATGGGCTGTCCGATGACAGACTGATAAACTGTTACAGACATAAACTGTTAAAGACAATTGCATATATAAACTGTTTTAAAGGACGTTAGGCATTTTAATAGTGAGGTCACAACATATTCAATTAATATAAACAGGATATTAATATAAATATAATTCAATTAATTTAAACAGAAACACCCATGCTAACTAGGGATGTATTTCATCCTTATGCTAACTTTAGCATACAGGAACAAACGACCAGTTTTAAGACCAGCATTAAAACAAATACAAATCACTAAAAATCCTAGTGAAATGGTTATGCCTATGCTAAGAATGTGGTCTTACCACTGAGGTTTAGAGCAGCCTTGGCGAAACGGTACATGGCGATGTCTAGGCACTATCTACTGCGGGTGCTAATACCCTTGAACTGAATGGCAGAACCAACATGGCGAAGGACGGAGCGGAAATGCGCGAGCGAGACCAGTGCGCATGCACGCGAGACGATCAACACCGACTGTAGCGATAGAGAGAGTATTTAGGTAAAAGTGTTGTACCAAAATAAACTAGTCTTTTAATTTATACTAGTAACACTAAAAATCATAAATGTACAAAAATTACACCAATCATTTAAAAACGACTATGTCAACCAGCACTTTCAGATATGTCAGGATGGCCGAGTGGTCTAAGGCGCCAGACTCAAGGGTTGTTCCCTTCCGGATAAACGGGGTATTCTGGTCTCCGAATGGAGGCGTGGGTTCAAATCCCACTTCTGACATAAACTTTTTCTTATTAACATCTTAAATAAATTTGTTTCATATATCTTCATTGCAAGAAATATCCTAAATACCCTCTAATATTTGGCTACGTACATTTTATAAATGACTGTCATACTGGCACAATGGTGTGGACTGTTTTGTTGGTTTGTACTTCCACTAGAGGGCAATCTCACACATCTGTCTGTTTTTTGCCTGACAAAACTTCACATAAAAGTAAATACTTTCATAAATTTAGCGAAATTAAAGTTTATTTTGCTGTTGCATATATGACTAACAAAACCTGAATATTAATTGCAACGCTGGAAATATTACTGGCTAAACCCATGACGTATGTTTAAGGCGGGACTATCCTTTGAAATTACACATCTCACCTGTAACATGTCTAAATCCCAAAACGTGTTTCACACTGCAGTGAGTTTAAATGCTGTTTACAGGTTATGTGGAATTGTTAAATACACATACCAGGAGGTAAAGGGCTTTTATATGTGAAAATCAAAACAGATCATTTACATACATCAGTGCATAAATACAGTATTATGAGGACAAGGATGATGCAGAGGCGGTGATGTTCAGCTGCTCCAGTTTTTCAGTTAATGACACTTCTGTGTCCTCTGTGCTTTCTGCAAGAGGCTCTAAAAACTGGCATCCAGCAACCCTCTTCCCAGTGAGAGGATCGACCACCTGGCCAACTTTATACACTATCTCTGAGAGTTCATGCTTGACGTGTTTGGATCTTCTCTCTGGCAAGGCCTTCAACAAAACAACATCCCCAACTGAGCACTGTTCCAAAGGATCATGGGCAAAGTAGGTCCTCCTCTTGTTGTAAAACTTGTACAATAGAAAGTGAATATATGAATTAGAACAATTCGCAAACAAACGTTAATGTTAAAGGAAGACAGGCCAGCATAAAGTGACTATAGTCATACTACAAATGTATTTACACGTATTAGGTAATATAACAAATGAATACAACGTGATAAAATCAGACAAGCTAAACAGAAGTTCTAGGGAAGTTTTGCTTGACGCTACAATGTAAGCCGTGCAACATAAATAACAAATCAATATATCACTTTTTACCTTCAGCAGGTATGGATCAAGCACAAGTCTAGTAACCCGAACCTTTGCTGTCTTCTTCATCTTGGTCCCGATCACACGACCAATTATCCATTTCGCATGGACCGACGCTTGCTTGACGGACATGCCGTTTAAGGTTTGCACCGCACAAAATCCGATTTTTGTTATATGTCAAAACTCAGTTACGCTAGCTAGATAATTTGCACAATTCTAGACAGCTCTGTGTTTTATACAAACGACTCCGGCACTATATAATCTGCATGTAAGTGAAAAATATACAAACTATGCCTACGCGGTTTACTTTTTAAAACAAATATTAATGTAGAGGTCAGGAACTCATAAAAACATTCCGCATGTGTCTGAATGTCAAGGCTGATGGCGCATGTTGATGACGCGGAACGGAACGTCAATGACGACACTATGTACCGAGATGTGAGTGAGAGAACAACAGTGGGGTCCAAAAGCTGAAAACATGCTAAATGACTACTATTATAAAAATGTAATTTAAACCAGAACGTATTAGTACCTTATTACACACTAGACACTTTAATATTATATCATGTTAGTCATAGCTACACTTAGCTACTGGTTCAGATATAACACATCTGAACCAGTTTATCACAGTCTTTGTGTTCACTTAATAATTACAGGCAGGTGTATTAATGTGTGGTTGGAATCAAACTCTACAGACCCACCATTGCAATTGAAATCATTGGATTTGCATTGCATGTTCGTTGATGCAACAGACACTACGTCTTCTGCAGCTTGTTGAGGACAGATGTGCTGCTACTTTTCTAAGTAACTGGACTTATGATTTGTACATGGTGAATGATAAAATGAGCATATCTAGGAAGTATCACAGAAACATGGAAATAAGCCCTTTCAGATTAGGCCAGTAGCAACCTGTTCCCTGCAATCTGCAACTCCCTAGCAACTCCATAGCAACACACAGGAAACCACAAACAACACCTTAACATTGCAACAGAGGTTTGCATGTGCAAACTAATACAAAGGTTTAATTTCTGCAGCAGATAAAAATAGTGATTGTACAATTTAAATGAGTTGTCTTCTTGAACTGTTGATAGTCCCCCACATATGTATTTCTAATGACCTTTTTTGCATTGCTTGAATGATTTGACTTCACATTTTGATGATAAATGGCTTGTGTGGTTTTACATCAGATGCTGCAGTGTGATGTTGCCTTAGTACGTGTCTGTTGCAAGCTGATGTCATTGTCCCTTGAAAACAAACATGAGGTCAATACAAAAATACCACAAGCACACAAGCAGAGGATTGTAAGTCATTTATTAATTACTTCAATAATATTTTTATTCACCTGAATCACCATGCAGATCACGGCCCATAAAAGCTGCCCTCATGCCACACCTGCAACAACAACACCTGCTGTTTTCATGCAAGTTGCATGTATATGCTCATATGCACATACACGCAACATTAAGGAAACCTACATACTGTATGTATGAAAAATGCACTGCATGTTAAAGCATATAAATAATCCACAATATGACTTTGCATAAAGGCAAACTATGCCAAGAATGAAGCTCACAGTCTTGGTATGCTTGAAGGGGGGAAATGGGTCAGCAATGGAGCAGGACACTCAAAATACACAGTGGCACCAGTGAGGGGCATTGTGAGGACATTTCCCAGAGTGCCTCTCTTCTCTCCTCTGTTAGGTCGTCTCTTTATACGTGTGGCAGCAGACGCATATTGCTGTCCAACTCTTGTAATGCTGTTTACATAAACACAAAGTTTCAATTCTGCCATTCACAGTGTCATTAGCAAACAAACCCTATATAAACAGAGAACATAGAAACAAAGGCTGTGGTTGTGTGTGAGGTTGTGAGTGTTGGTCCTGACGCACTGTAAATTATCCACACAAGCACATGAGTGGCAGCCTCCAAAATGGTATTTAGCTTTCTTTAGTTTGTCCCATGTAAACAAACAACATGTACTTTGGGCCTGTATTTATGGGCCTGAAACCCCATTGGCAATGATTTCATTCCTCCCCAATAAATTACCTGTTTTGACCTTGTCTTGTACTTAAACTTTTAAAACAACGGACTGCCTCTAAACATTGCATCATGGCCTGCTTTAAGAAAAAGAGCGTAGCTTGGCTATGTCATTATCATGCAATCTGATGTCATTGCCAGTGTAGATGACATCGTCTGATAAATTCTTTTTGTAAAATTCCAGGGAGATTAAGTATGATACCTTTGTTAGTACTGTAGTTGAGGAATATCCCATTTGGGTTGTGTAGCTTTTAGGTCAGCATTCCTATTACTGTTGTGTAGACTACAAAACTCAAGCTATGAACATGAATGTTACCCCTCTTTTCTCAAGCAATCTCACTTTTGCCTGGAAGATGATAAAATAATAATATCCCATTGACATTAAAAGAAGGACCTGAGTCATATACTTGGGCACTAGACGGGCTCTACTAGCTTAGGCCAGTAAGCAACCACTAAGAACACCCTAGCAACCACTTAGTGCCACTCAGAATACATAAAATGGTTGTTGAGTTTTATTTCAGTTCATCCCATGAGAACCTTGATTAGTAGACATGGGGAGACATTCCTTAACAGACATGACCCTCCTGCAGTTCTGAAAATTAGATTGAATTAGATTAGTGTTTACTTAATCCACTGAGCAAGAAAAAGATGTAGAAAAAGTATCATAAGCTCAGTTTTCGATCTATTGTTGGGACGCTTAAGTACATTAATAGAAATCAAAACTTACTAAACTGGGATGACTGAATCACTTCCCCAGATTTTTGTCTTCTTTAGAAAATCTTACAATGTCTGGCTGCTTGTTACTTCTTTTATAATGAGGTGAATGACAGATAGCAGACTCACTAGATCCACCTTTCATAGCAAAATAGGCCTAAAAATGTTTGTTACTGTGTTTGGTCCCTGTAAATTTAATTTAAGTGAATGTACCAGTTGAATCTGGAATCTCCTTTTAAATTAACATTTGGCAGTTTTCTTTTCTTCAGTGCAACTTAAAATGCATTTAAGCTATACATTGTATTACTACATGCATTACCTGGGAATCAAACACATGACCTTGGTGTTGCTAGTGCCATGTTCTACCTGTTAAGACAGCAGACAGAAATATCTGGTAATTAGATTGAGCTAGTTTTAACAACACTTTCCAGTACTCTGTTATATTTGTAATTAAACTTCATTTGGCCCCTACGATGGCTTAAAGTGTAGACTCAATAGGTTTGGAACAGAGCCATAGATTAGGGAACAACCCAATCAGCACCACAGCAAAAGTAAACCAGTATTTGAAGCACTATTACATTAGTAGCACTGACAGACTGACCGCAGTGTCACAAGTAGAACAACATTTCAATTTAAATATCACAGGCTTCAGGAAGTGATGTCATCTAAGCGATCCAACTCAGACCATAGGTAAGGTTCACTTCTAACTACAATAAGCCTGAGACTGAGTAACTGAGTAATTTGTACTGTGGTGACTATTACAATGACCATAAGTCATAAATAAGAGATTTAATATGAGACAGCCACAGCGAATTAGATCTTACTGCCTCAAAGTTATCATAACAAACTGTTTTGTGTCATGGATACTTTAGTCACTGAATCTCTTTGCTGTTTTTGGAGTTAACAGAATAAACTGTTCAAAGTTATTTTTTTTTTAGCCAGGAGAGTATGACTCATCATCATGGCTTATGTTAACTCGATTATTTTATTCAAGGATTTATCACATTAGTGTGTTTATGCTACACACATGAATGACACCTCAAATAAATTTCTAAATGATTACACTTCAGATTTTTGCTTGATGGGTCATAAAACGGGAAGAGACAGTATACAAAAAACCTATACTGTCTCTCTTTCCTTTAGAAATGTAGTTTTATGCTGAATTCAGAGTGTATCCCAATGGTACATATTATTTGGCTTCTGTTAAATCCACAGACTGTACTGTAAATGCCATCTCTTTATTCTTGTTCTGTGGACCGCAATCAATCTCTTTCCCACAATTCATTTGTGCCTTGAAGAAGTGACCAATCAAACACAACATTTTGTTTGACAGATATAGGGTTGTGAAGCCAGTTCTTGTGCATACTTCTGTTTTCTCCTGGACTTATTTGCCAGCTGAAAAGATCTAGGACCAGTTTGAGTTTTCAAGTGAAGACCAAACACCATCCCACAGTCTCAGTGTTGTTCTTTTGGTTAAAAAAGTGAGTTTACTATGAAAGGTATGTTTTAACAAGCTGTAAACCACACCAGTGATCAAAGGGACAATTCTCATTGTAACGATTTGTTTTAAAAACACAATCCCTTTATCCTATCGATTTAAAGCAACACAGATTAGACAAATGTGTACAACAACAGCTAATTAAGGTTTTTTCTATTCATTGTTACACTATTAAGTTCTTGGCTTCCTTGCAGACCAGACAGTCTAAATTCAATATTTATATCCCTCTTCTGTGGTAAGTGTCGATTCTATGTATAGTAACAGCTGGCAGGTATGTGCTCCAGCCAGGGCGTTGACAGACAATTACACACCCCTCCCCTCCTCATTGGCTGACTGTTTCAGACTGATTAAATTCCCCTGCATTGCTTGTTCAGTGATTGACACTGTAAGCTTTAATGCTGTGAATATATAATGTGCTTTTTTATTCAACTGTGGTATAAAACATATTCACCATGCTGTCACACTCTTGCACTATAGTGATACATGATTGCATGGTTGTATGGTTGCATGACTTATGCGACAAGTAATATTTTTTAGTTTTATACAGTACAAGCTTGCTTGACATTAACCAAACTCTTTATAGGATTTTAGTCAATTTTGTCACTGTTAGGAAGCTAATGTAGTTGTTTATGTAACTCACAGCCCCAGTCACTTTAACTGTTATGACTAGACTTTTCAAACTGTTTTGACACCAATTACTGTCAATGAACTTGCCAAGATGCCAGTTTAGAAAGCACAATAAATATGAACTCTTAAGAGTACAACAGTCACAACTGAACATTGGCCCAACTTGCTGTTTAATAGGATAAGGTCATGATAAACAATCTTAAAAGGCTTCAGTTCTTCAGGACACATTTAGTTGTATTTACATAGACTTTACAATGAGATGCAAACTATTTTTGTCAGTATTGGAAAAAGAACAATTTTTTACAGTGATTTAAACTGGTTTACTTTTCTCTCTGATATCCCAAGAACCCTAATAACAGTAATGAAAGGATTTCAGGGTAAGCTTGGCTTTCCCACAATGCTCTTGGTCCAGCTACTAGACATTTTGATTAATAAGCCTCTCACACTGTATCACCTTTAATAGTTTTAAGACCCTGTTATTCTTACAGGGCTTGACACGGCATCATCATGCGACATAACTCGTGACGTTAGACACTTAACATTGTTTTTAAAGATGTGTCACAACAATTCCTGTTATGATGGTTGTAGGAAATGATGATCTTTAACAATGACCATTTTCATTTAACCTCCACTTCAGTTATTACTGATTTGTTGTTTTCTAGAGGTTCGTAACACAATATATGTGCCAGTATTGCATTATTCCCTATATAAACATTTTATGTATAAACTGTATATAATGTCTGCTTCTATTAATCTTGAAATAATTCCTTCGTGCATGTCCATGACTTGCAATTTGGCCTGTGTTACCATTTCTTTACACATGCATTGCTGTGAAGTCAAATATGATATAAACTTTACCTCATAAAAATCACATTGTGTGTCTAAATCAATCCAACAATGTCCAGTTGGGCTCTTGCACTATTCCTGTCACTGGGTTGAATCCTGGGAAGTTTACTGTTGGTCTGCACTGGCATTAATGCTGCTGTAACCAATGTCAAAATTATCACATCACTGGGAATAAAACTTTAAAAATTCCCAGCCATCTCCCAGCAAAGTGTGCAGACATATAAAGTATTAATTTTAGAACTTAATCATGTGCCAGTTATATTTATTCTAATGTTGAACAGATACAACCCACCATTGTTAACATTAAGATGGCTGCTAATTATTACTAAGATATTTAAACTTTAAACCTAACATTTAAGGTTTTCAACATTTTAAAACAAAGTTATACAAAAAGAATAAATATTTTAGATTCTGCTGTATTTCAGTCACAAATAAAGCACAAGTGAAAACTTATGCTTTCTTCTTAATTACGATACACCTCTCTGGCACAGTGTATGGCTGCTGGGCACAAGATTGTGTGTATAACCGTTTTATGTGAACAAAGCAGTGGATGTGATTACAATGTACAGTCTGTTACAGCACAATAAAGAAGACACAAGCACTGGAGATATTTTTATGATTCTTTTTAGATACAGTTCGATTTTTAGGCCGAAGCGTCTCTCTGAAACAAATCAAAAGCCAAGTCTGCATTATTTTTTATTAGATCAAGGTTTCTCACTTGTTCCTTATTTCCCTACAGTTTTGTGTTTGCAGTTGCCTATCAGCTTGCATAGACATTTATCTCCTCTTTTATCCCTAGTTTGTTTTATTCCATGGGTTTCATCACATAACTATGTTCTTCCATCAAAGTGTCCATGTAAAACCATTACAACCATGTTTTGTGAAAAGCCTTTCTGTCCAGTTACGGGATTAGAGTTACAGAGTATTATTCTATTATATTGTTAATCAGTATTGCTTGTTAAGGCATGCAAACCCATAAACATTAAAAACCCATTAAAAAGTTTTAAAAGTTTTTGCAACTTTGGACATGATAGCCTGATATGATAGCCCTAAATATTTAGTTGTTGTCACTGAATGTTGTCTCAAAGTGATCTTTACTTGTTTATGGACATGGAGTGACATAGAAAGTATAAAGTGTC
>JAZGTK010017820.1:0-12117 GCA_036877625.1 Ambastaia sidthimunki
AGAGTTCTTTGGTCTTACCCATGTTGGAGAGTTTGGAATCTGTCTGATTGTCTGATTCTGTGAACAGGTGTCTTTCATACAGGTGATTAGTTAGAACAGGTGTTTTCAATTCAGGTAACAAGTTGATTGGGAGTGTCTAACTGGTCTGTGAAAGCCAGAACTCCTAATGCATCATAGGGGATCAAATACTTATTTCCCTCAATGAAATACAAATCAATTAATATATATTCTTTAAAGTTATTTTCTGGATTTTCTTTTTGATATTCTGTCTCTCCATGTTAGAATACATCTACCATTAAAAGTATAGAATGATCATGTCTTTATTAGTGGGCAAACCAACAAAATCAGCAAGGGATCAAATACTTTTTACTCTCACTGTATATGTATGTATATATAATAATTTTATATATATATGTATATATAATAATTATATATGCGTGTGTGTGTGTGTGTGTGTGTGTGTGTGTGTGTATATATATATACAGTAAATGACAAAAACATTCATCAAAAAAAGTAAAAAAAAAATAATAATATTATAAAACAAAAAGAAAATATTATAAAAACAAAACTGATTAAGAGGAAATCCTCCCTGGAGCAAAAGAAAGATAATCCTTTATATATTTTTTCTTCCTCTGTTTTTTCTGCCTTCTATTTTTTATATTACCTTGTAGCCACTGTAAACCTGAATATGGATGTATGTTGAATTACTGTAATTATTTGAGTGTGTATTTCTGCTTTCCGAATTGTAACTCAGTAATGTACACTCTTTTAATTTAAATACATAGAAATTCACATAACTTCTCAAATATCTTACTTTAAGCCAGTGTATAATTTCTCTTTAAAGACTCCTCATCAAATGTTTTTCTGCTGTCATTTACTTTCTGCTTGGCTGCTATTTTCTTTTTCTTTCTAGCTTTGGGTGTAAGGTAGGTTGGAGCCGACATAGGGAGGAGCCATGGAGGAAGGGCTGATGACTCCAGGGGACTGACCGACGAAGGCAGAGCAGGTGAACGCGGAGCCCGAGGCAGAGACGGAGAGTCGATAATCCCAGGTGACAATGAGAACCCGGAGGGCCAAGGCGGAGCAGATGTCACTGGCGACCGAGGCGAAGACAGGGATCCGGAAGGACGCGCTGGAGCCGGTGCGACAGAGGATTGAGGTGAAGCCGGAGGGATGGAGGAGTCTGAACGAGCCGGAGGGATGGAGTGACAAGGCATAGCCGGAGGAGTGGAATCCTGAGGTGAGGGATGGTCGATGACAGACCAAGGCGAGGCTGGAGGGACAAGGAAGCCAGGTGGAACTAGTGGACCGATGGGACAGGGTGGAGACAAGGGAGCTTGGTGGCATGATGGAGCTGCAGGGTCAAAGGGCCGAGGCGGAGTCCAGGATGAGGGATCCTCCAGCCATGGCGCCGATGGTAGCTGGCAGCCCTGCAGCTCAGCCACTGCACTGATGGTGGGCTGAGCGGAAGGAGTGTCGGCTGACAGCGGCGGTGTGGCTGATTCATCATGGCAGACATTTTCAGACAAGAGTGGGAGGGTGGGTGGGAAATCTTGATCAGACATCGTAGTAACAGGATAACAGTCCATGGGACCCAGTATAGGCTCACCCTCAGCGCTCGTGCAGTGGGCGTAGCCTCCCTCGTCCCATCAGGCTCCACTGCCAGCTCATGCACCTGGTCTGACGACACCGGCTCGGGCTTAAGGACGACCCTCAGCTCTGTCGCACTCTCCTGCAATGGTTCATTGGTTGCCAGGAACTCGGGCTCTCCGTCAGATGTAAGCTGTCATGCTTCTTGGGGACCTCAGTGGTCATAGGTGAGCCACAGCATGCCAGCACCCACTCAACAGAAGGCTCTCTCGAGGACCTTCCCCAGACAGCTGCGCTTTAGGGGTATCGTTAAGTTTGTTGTGGTTAATAAAAAACACAGAGGGTGGTCCTGGAAGTATGTGAACTCTGATAGGGATAGGAATTCATTGGTGTAGTCCTCGAGAGAGCGCTCCCCCTGCTCCAATAGGAGGATACGAAATAATGGGTCATTCATATCTTTGACAAAAAACAAACACTGGACAAAACAAACATGGAATTATACATGCCGCTTTTTCTGTCGGTTGTTCTGTTCTGTACCGTGTGCTCTAAAAACAGGCATAAAACAAACGTACAATCCAAATCAAACTTGTTTAATCCAAAAATCCACAAAAGATACAGGCAAGAATAGGCATGAACAAAGAACACACAACAAAACTTCAACAACCGACAACGTGGACGGAACATGAATTGGCTTTTAAAGAAACACTAATTACAAGGTCGATTGACAACAGGTGAGACTAATTAAACGAAACAAAAACAGGAACTCCACATATGGGTATGACACGGGTGGAGGCTTGAGGAGGCTTCCAGACCACCTCCTCCGCACCACCAGAGGGAACCATCACCCGAGTACTTACCAGTTTCTATTTGGACTACACATTGAAGCAACTGCACTTCTGTGTTTGTGTGTTTTACTGCTCCCAGGGCCCTGGTCTTTCTCCACACGATCTCTGCCTGCTAAAAAATAAAACAGGATAGACAATATATCCAAGAATTTATTCTAACGTGTAGGACTCTGCAACCCAAAAAATCATAAAGAAAATAGTTGCCTGACAATAGGTTATTTTTGTTGTGTTTAAGGACCACCCATCGACCCAACGATGGAATCCGATGGCATGGGTGAAGGCATCTCACGTGTTCTGTCTTTTCTTGGCACTTTTAATGAAATTAACCTTGTTGGTAATTTTAATCTGACTCCACTTTAGATTAGTAATGGTTCCAATCTATTGCTGACCATAATTTGGTTCATGAATTATTCTGGAATTCTCATACTTCTTGCTATTCTTTTATTGGATACTTCATGCTGTTGCCATCTCCTGCTTTCTCATAATTTAATAATAATTACTCAAGCAGCTGCATACAACTTTCAACTACCAAAGTTGTAGGCAAAAAAAATCATTTGGCATATCTCTGGACCAGTAGGTGGTGCTGTGCCCCAGACAGCAAAAAGCGTTTCCAAGATAAAGCCTCATATCCATTGTGCGTGATTGCTGAAAAATCTGTACATTTTAATTCCCACACTTACGAGTCAAACGTTATCATCATAAACATAAGTGAAACTGTGAACTGTGGTGGCGCTATTTATTTTCAAGCTTGACATCACTATTAAAATGCACATTTACATTGAAAATGTAATAAAAACAACATTTGTTATTACTAATCATTATCCAACAGTGTAACGGATTATTTAGTGGGTATATTATCTTTTTCTTAAAACCTTAATATAACAGCCCCTAAAGAATGGAATTGGAGCGATGTGTGACGTGGCATGGTCTGGTTGTTTAGAGCTCAAGAGTCAGTCACAGAGTTCAGGCATTTAAGAGTACATTTTGCAGGATGTGGGCGCTTATTTTCACTGCCCTTTTCCCGTCTGTTATTTTACCATATGAAGTGAACACGAAAAAACTGAATGGTCTTGCAAAAGCTAGAGTGGAGGTAAGTATTTTATTGAGCTTTGACAGTAAAATCTCTATGCGTATGATAATGCGCTTGTCTCAAACGATGAGACGCGCATCACGCATTCGATTATTTATTTGTTCAGGTTTTATTAGCGTTTCTTTCGAATTAACGTTTAAGAAAACATTTTGAGGGATGCAAATTGGGTAGGTTGCTCATTCAGAAGATCCATTTTTAATTATGCTAAATCATGGTAGTCATGGTTTGGTAACAGCGACTACTGAGGAAGCAAATGTGGATTTAAATATTTACTTAAAACCTGATTTAACCATGTGATAAGGTGGTATTAATTTACATCAACACACCTATTTTAGTTGTGCAACTAGTTACTTGTTTAATGCACACAATTCCTAACACAAATTCCACAATTTGAAATGTTTATTATTATTATTAGGCATTATTTTATTGTTCTCACAATATGTCGGTTTTGTAGATATTATTTGTTTTAGTGGGTCACACTGTTTTATTAAATAATGTATTGGCGAATGAATGTCAAAATAAAAGTCGGAATGTCAAAATATAGGTTGGAAATCTGGAATTTTGCACACAAAAGTTCTTAAAAAATTGTTTGTTTATAGAAATGTTTTCTTTATTTTACAATTTTCAATATAAAAGAAACATCTTTGTATGGAAGAAATCACAGATTCTTTAAAGTAGCCTTAGACTTCTGGACCTTACTGTATTTGTGAGTGTGTGTATTTTAATATTCTCTACATCTCTGATTTCTTCCCTTTACCCAGACCTGTGGGGGATGACAACTGAATAAGCTGAGGGAGGTAAGCTGTCATTATGTTAAATTGAAACACAATGCTATTGACATCAAATAAAACGAAACAATGTAAAAAAAAATCATTTTTGAGTTAATACTATTACAAATCAAATCCATTATTTTTTACAGGTCAAGGCCTTTGTGACCCAGGACATTCCTCTTTAGTATCCTTTTAAGGGCCATGAAAGTCTCATGTTAAGCAGTGTTTTTTCACACCTCCCGTTTGAAAAGGGTTTTAAAAAGGACATGCTTAACTGCATAAGGTGGGAGGGTAGAGTGTGAAAAGAGGGAGGAGACTGCATAAAAAGGGGTGTTTCAATAACCCCTTTTTATACAGTCGTAAGTTTTTAGACGCAAGTTTTCAATTCAATGACAGACAAATCTTACAACAGGTGTATATTTGCTCCAGACTCCTGCCCCATCTGAATACACACAGGTAAAGCATATTTAGCAAACACTTGCCATATTTATGGGGACGGTTAAATAAACAGGAATTGGTACAGCATTGTTTTTTAAAACTGTGTGATGTTCTAAACTGGATGCCAACAGTCTCAAATGTTAAGATTTCAAAAAATGTAAGGTCGACTTTAATGACATATAAAACCTAAAGAACAGTAACCTTTTGTAACAATTTGTAAAAATAATAATAATAATACATCCAAAATCAGCAGTACATTTACATGTACAGGTTGGCTTTTATCCAAAGCAACTTAGAGCGCATTCAAGGTATACATTTTTAATAAAAAAGCTTCAAAATGAGCAAGAGTGACATCCTGATGTTGAAGCACAAGCTCCTGAGACTGGGGCAGAATCGATCAGTTGTCTATGTAATTTAGAAAGTGAATGCCCTGGAGTCGCAACGGAGCCAGGGCGGCTTCCATGCTTTTTCTGCATGTGAGGGGTGACAAGTCTAGGCCATATGGAAGTACCTGATATTGGTAAGCTTTGGCCGCGAAAGTGAACTTTGGGTACTTTCTGTTTTGTGACAGAATTTATATTGAATTTATGATAAATTTATATTTATCATATGAAAATATGCACCCTTGAAATTAATTGCTACAAACCAACCAGTGCATTGGAGCTAAGACACAATCATTTTGATCGTCAGCATCTTAAACTTCTGTGTCCTGAAAAAATAGTTCATACCACAAAGATCTAAAATTGGACGCAGCCCCATATCTTTTTTGGAAACCAGAAAGTACTGACTGTAATAGCCTGACTCTCTCTCTCTGGAAGGGACCCCTTTGCCCTAAAAATTTTGCAGTTCCTTGTGACAGTAAATACATCTGCTCCAGCTTCACGGTAGTGGGAACCGCGCCTTTAAAATGCAGAAGGCGGTGGTGAACTGTATTTTGTAAGCCTTTTCTATTGTCCTTTAGACCCAAGGAGAAATATTTGTCAGGAGTTTCCATACTGCCAGCTTCTCTGAAAGGGGCACTAATTTTGATATTTCCTCCTCTTGGAGGGGTATTACTTGTTCCTTTCTCTGGAAAGTAAAAAGAAGCAACTGAACGGCTGGGTGGCCGACAGCCCCTCCCTTTGAGCATGGCGGGGAAGAAACTTGACAAATGTTTTCTTATGACTCTTTGCCTCCCAGACCCTGTTGACAATGGTATTCACCATGTCACCAAGCAACCGGAAGGCGATAAAGAGACATCAATTGACATTGATGCCTGTGAGATTTAACCACAGATGCCTGTCATTGGCAACCATAGGTGCCCTAAAACAGCCGATGGCGCGGACCATCTGCTTGGTCGCCTGGAAAGACAAATCTGTGGCCTGTGGAGCACCCAGAAGTCGTCGTCATCTATAGGGATGTTTTAACAGGTCAGCCTGATATGCTTGTTACACAGCCATAGTGTGCAGGGCAGCGCCAGCCTGACCCGCTGCCTCAAATGCCTTCTCTACCAGTGTGGATATTACTCTACATGACTTTACATGTCAGCGCTGTTTTTTTTCAAAGATGATCAGCTCCCAGGAGAGAGATAGCTAGCCAGCTTTTACCTGGGGCATTAAATCATCATACATGTCAACTTCATATAACATCATACATATAATATCATACATCATATAACCATGTAAAATTCAATATCTTACATACGCAATTGCATATCTTTATGAAACTTAGTATGTTTCATCATCTTCAATGTCTGAGGGAGACAAAAGTTTTAACAGAATTTAACCAATCGAAACCAAATTAGTGCAGAAAGATGTGAATGTGCCTAAATGTGAATTTAAATGAGTTAACTTATAACAACCTATAACAACTTATAACAAAATTAATAAAATGGCTTATAACTTTTGATTAATTTGCCTTATTGTCATGAGACGTATCTAAATTTTTCATAGGCAACTGTACTTCCTGTATGCCATTTTGAGTTCTTTTGAAAACCTACTTATTTAAACTCCTACGTCTTATGTCTGATTTGCACAAAATTTGGGCTGCATCATCTAGGGACTCTCCTGACAAAATTTTAATAAAATCTTTTCGATAGATCAAATGGTTCTTGAGTAATGTACCAAGATACTTGATGGCAAGATGCAAAAAAAAAATCTCAGACTGTCTTAACACTTAGCCGCATTGACATAAAACTACTATTGGTAATTTCATATTGCTGTGGTTTTACTTGGGTTTGTAGGCCTGTTTTTCTAAATCCATCATCAGTGGTGTCAACAAATATTTCCCTGTGCTAATTCTATGTTAAATATGTAATGTGAATATGCATAGCAGATTCCTGATGGTCACATCCATTCCACCAGTTTTTATTGCAATTGCATACAATGCAACAAACAAAATTAAATAGGAAACCTTAAAGTGCATCCACCAGCAACACCACAAACATATAGCCTAACTTTGAGCTATAACATGCTAAATGTAACAATACAATACAATACAATACAACACAACACATAAAATACACTGTTTCTACAACACAATACTATAACTCATAAATTATATAATACTATAACTAATAAATTAATAATGACTGGGCATATATACATATAATTAAAGTTATCTGTAGACTAGGTGGGCCCCAAAAAAAGACTCAAGCCCAGGAGTCCCCACCCCTCTAAATATGGCTCTGGTCATCAGTGCTGAAATGTGTGTCACTAGTGTCACACATTAGTGTCACACATATGCAGTGACTGCTTTTGTTATTGCAACATGCAGTGTAATAGGAATTCATTGCTTAGAAGTACATCATGAAACTTTTGTTTAATTTTGTTCAAATAAGACATTTGACTATACAGACCATGAAAGTCGTTCCAGCTATAAAATGTTTGTAGAAATTGTTACTTAAGAATTTTTTAAAACATGTATATGATAAAAAAAATTCGAAACATTTCCATACAGAATTTGAAACTACTGCTAATAACTTTATACAAAGCAGTAAAGGGCTTTAAAAATGCTTGAACTCTATTAATTGCTGCTTGCAGCTATATTTATTGATTGTGATTATTATTATTATTTTGTTTTAGTTCATCCTTAATGTTGATTTGTTCAGCCACAACTTGGTAATGAAGCACATTCCTGGGTCAGACCCTGAACTTGTCCTTCTCAGCCACTACTATGAAGAACTAGATGTAAGTAAACTGAACTCGTTTAAAAAACGTTTAACTGTGTGCCACATTGCAAATGTAAATACAAACCCAGTTCAAAAAAAGTTGAGAAGCTGTGTAAAATGTAAATTAAAAACAGAATGCAATGATTTGCAAATCTCATATACCAATATTTTATTCACACTAGAACATATCAAACAACATCAAATGTTGAAAGCAAAACATTTTACCATTTCGTGCAAAATATTCTCTGATTTTGAATTTGATGGCAGCAACACCTCTCGAAGAAGGTGGGACGGGGCATATTTACCACTGTGTAGCATCCCCTCTTCTTTTAACAACAGTCTATAAACGTCTGGGAACTGAGGAGACCAGTTGCTGGAGTTTTGATAGTGGAATGTTGTTCCATTGTGGTCTGATGTAGGATTCTAGTTGTTCAGCAGTCCTGGGTCTGCTTGGATTTGTAGTTTTATGATGCTCTAAATGTTTTCAATTGATGAAACATCAGAATTGCAGGCAGGCCAGTTTAGCACTCAGACTTATCTACCATAAAGCCATGCTGTTGTAATGGATGTAGTAAGCGGTTTAGCATTGTCTTGCTGAAGTATGCAAGGCCTTCCCTAAAAAAAAGATGTTGTCTGGATGGGATCATACATTGTTCTTAAATGCGTATATACCTCTGTGTTGATGATGCCTTTCCTGATGTGTAAGCTGCCCATGCCATAGGCACTAATGCAACACCATACCATCAGAGATGCAGGCTTTTGAACTGTGCACTGATAACAAGCCGGATGGTCCCTCTCCTCTTTAGTCCGAAGGATGTGGTGTCCATGGTTTTCAAACAGAATTTAAAATTTCGACTCAGTTTTCCATTTGGCCTCAGTCCATTTTAAATGAGGTTTGGCCCAGACAAGACAGCGGCGTTTCTGGAGTATGTTCACATATGGCTTCTTCTTAGTATGATAGGGCTTTAACCTGCATTTGTGGATGACATGGCAAACTGTGTTCACAATGATTTAACAATGATTTGTGGAGGTGTTTCTGACCCCATGCAGTGATTTCCAAGACAGACTCATGTCTGTTTTTAATGCAGTGCCACCTGAGGGCCCGAAGATCACGGGCATCCAGTACTGACTTCCGGCCTTCATCCCTTGCGCACAGAGATTTCTCCAGTCTCTAGAGTCTTTTGATGATATTATGAACTGTGGATGATGGGATTTTTAAAGTCTTCACAATTTTCTGTAGAGGAAAGTTATTCTGAAATTGTTCCGCAGTTTTATGCATATTGGTGAACCTGTGCCCATCTTTACTTCTGAGAGACTCATCTTTACTTCTGAGAGAGTGTAGCGCCATGCCCTGACGCCATGCAGAGGGAGCCATCACCGGAGTACTGACTTTTGCTCCCTCTGCTTCCTGTTTGCTCACTTCCTGCTCATCAATTCCTTTCAGTCGACTAAATGTTAATTGAAGAGAATACACTATTTTAGTCTAACAAATTTTAATTGGTCTATTAGTCGCAGAAGAAAATGTAAGGCTGCCAAATCACTCAGTCTGTGATGAACAAATGTTTGTGATAGGCTACTTATGACAGGCAGAAAATCAAGTGAACATTTTAAGAAGGTAATAGATAACCCAAATAGCATCACCTATTTGAAAATTGAGAAGCGTAATGTTAGCCACTTTACATTGCCACTCGCTCAATAAATGTGATCTGTTATTAGGAACTGCACTGCATTGCATCCCTTTGACATCCACAGCATTAGCGTGCATCTTCTTGAAGATCAGTGGGCCTGTGAGCCGGTAACACTGCAAGCAAACTTGTATAATGCTTAATGTGTAACGCTCAAATGCTTGTATAAGGCTAAAACATTTTTAAATGAATGTTAACAATTGACCTTAAAAATAAGCACCAATAACATTTGTGGAGTGGGATTTGCAAGACAATCTCCGCTCGAGATATTGGTTATAAAAGGGAGATGGCGTGCACCACTCATTAAGGGTTTTAAGGTTTTAAAGGTTAATTAAGACGTGCACAGCTGTTTCGGTCCTTCCATTAGGAAATTGAGGTTACATATATAACCGATATTTTCCCTTTTTGTCACTCACTCAATGTTATGTCAATGTAGTGACATTTTGAGTCCCTAAAATAAGTGCCACGACTGCTGAACTGCATTATGGACAAGCATAGGATGTCTGAGCAAGTTGTCACAGAATCCATAACCTTCAAGCTAACCGCACTGAAGGGATGGTATTATAAATCTTCCACAAGGTACAGTTGTTTCACACTGTACACGTAAATAGGGCTTAAGCAGCAAGTATTCTTTATGGCGCTCAGCTCAACAGGTTAGGGCATTCACACTGCATGTAGATGGGGCACAACAGTGCATAAATTAATTACAGTGCATAAATTAAACATCTGAAAACACACTATTGCTAGGAGTAATCTCCAAACCCACAAAAGCACATAAAGACATATACACTAGTGTTGCACAATACACCAATACTATAAAAGTACTGCAAAATCCTGCTGTTGAAACGGTACTATTTCACATTTAATTAGTACCGATACTTTAAGGATGACAGTGTTTTAACAGCAATAAGTTTCAAGAATTAAAAGGTTACATTTGCTCCAGTTGATCTTAGCTGGAAGTTGTATTGATGAGAGAGAAAACCAGTTTGATGAATAAAATTATTTGGGGAACTTTTAATCAGCGTAACTAATTGATTAAACGCTCTTATAGAGAATTATGTATGTATACATGTTCATTTGTTTATTTATTATACACACACACACACACACACACACACACACACACTGCATCTGGGTGTCAAATGCAGTTTGAAAGCATAGCTGGTTTGTGAAGTAAGGTATATGTAGTTCAATTTGCATCTTGCACTAAACAGTACCTAACAGTACCTTACACTAAGCAGTACCAGTGAGAATATTCTTGCAAAGTTCTTAAACACAATAATGCATTCAGATGACAACATGATCTTAATTGTTTGAGTCAGAACAAAAGTAAACTTGTCTTGTGTTTTAGCATCTAGGTACAATCACTAGGTATGGTCATAAACCTAAAACAATGTTTTAATTTTAACACATGAAATCAAAGAACATGATATTGTTTTATCTATTTTACAACAAATAAACAATGTGGATTAACAGTCTAGTTATACCAACATCATGGATAGTAAAATAAGCTTCGTAAAGAGTTTTTGCTCCAAGATAATGGTAACCTGAGGCGTAGATCCTGGGTTGATAGCCAGACCCATTGACCTGGAGCATATGCAGGATTGGGCCTCCTTCTTCTGTTAGCTTGTTCAGTCTGGCACCTTACTGCATGCAACAAATGTGTATGTGCTCTGTCCCACACTTCCTCACTTCTTCTTCACACACCTCTTTAGTCTTGCATTTTCTTAGTGTATCAGAGTGTATCAGAACACCTCACATTTCTATTTCTACCTATAGAATAGTTGTTCTATGCTTGTAATGTTATTACGCACCGGTGTGATCATTCCATACGACAAAACATCTACAGCCTCAGCAGGGTCCTTTCATTAAGGAAAAAAGATTAAAGCATTGGTCTTCTATGTACTTTTTCATTGATCATCTGCCTGATATTAAATTAATCATATTTATACTCTCGCAATTTCATCTCTATCCCCAGCCTACATTCCACCTTGTAACAGCAGATTGTTGCTAGAGCTGCTATCAGGAACCTTACACTTTTATTACCAAAGTTAAAATTTTCCTGTTAATTCTGTTTTATTCCATCATCATGGTCTCTTTCCTGTTAATTCTTTTAATGTTTACTCCGAACTGTTACCAGGTCAGTCCCATACTAACATCTATATGTAAGTCTTTAATGTAATCGCATTGCCTTTTAACCAGTCATAGTCACGGTTACTGACTGCAGCTTTACCGTGCCAGAGGAGAACTAGCCCTTCCTGTCAAGTCCAGGTTCTCACAAGGTTTTTGCTCCACTTATCAATCCCTGGAGTTTTGGTTCCTTGCCACTGTTGCCCTGTTGGCTTGCTTGCAGGGAGTCTGCTGACTTTAGTTTAAATAATTTCACAAAATACTGTATTAATACTGTCTAGTAATTGTATAATTCTAATATACTTGCATATTTCATATACTTCATATATTTGCTTCATTTAATTTTACATGTTAAAATCTGTAAATATCCCTGGATGTTTTCACTGTTATTTGTATAGCTGCTTTGCAACAATGTACCATT
>JAZGTK010017821.1:0-12116 GCA_036877625.1 Ambastaia sidthimunki
AATGAACTCACTACATGTGTCATTCCAAATGCTACTTTCTTCCATGAAACACAAATGTTTGTATAAAATGTTTGAATTATGAATAAATAATTCAGACTAGTTTGTGATGACACTGAACCTAATTAGACATCATTTCTGTTTACATTTTTAGTGAATGATGGCTTAAAATATCACCCACCTCTATCAATTTAGAAGTCTTGAAATATAGTGTACGACCACTACATAGACCATTTTTATAATGTGTTTATGGTGCTTTGGCGTCATTTTGAACTAGATCGTATTCATTGTAATTGTATGGCAATAGTGTGACTATGATGAATTTTCTCTTTGACTAACACAACTGGTGCTTTTCTTTTGGATGGTCTGGGTATGCGCTTCACTTAAAAAGTTTCCAAGCAGCTGACATTAATTGGCAGGTAATTGCAGGTGAGCTATGAGGTAACTGCCACACAGGTTACAACAGGAACACCTGAGCGGGATCCGCAAAGAAGGTGTAACATAATTTGTTCTGTACGTTTTGTGACAATATGTATACGGTATGTACTCTAGCTGTCATAACAGAACATAAAGCCAATGCATTATATGTCAACAGTGAGAGAACAGAAAGTATTAACACAATCAGGACACATACGTTATCAACAGCTGCTATCTGGCTTGACAGCTAGGCCTTGTCAGGACAGATAGGTAACATTTCCTCATTTGACACTTTGACAGTTGCGGACACACTCATGTAATGCACATAATATACATGACAATGTGTTGGACAGTTACCAAGCACTCTGTGTACTTTTGTTCTATAGGTCATACAACAATAGCTGAACCATGACATCATGACTTCATATACATCTAAACTGAGCTCTTATTGGCAGTTTTGGTATAAGGTTTTGAAAGGACACAGGGTAAATAACTATCAAATCTATCACATTTTTGTCTGTTAACAGACATACACTAATACAGGTAAATCGAGGCCTGCGCCTTGGTCCCAGATTTAACAGATAAGAATAGACATTCAGTCCACCCACTTGAATTCTTTTAATTAAAAACTTTTTCCCTTTTATCTTGAAGCCAACACCTGTGGTACAGCTTAAAGAATTTCTTCCCAGGCTGTAACTCATTGTGTTCCCAGCCTTTCCGACTGGTTTGTTCTCATGACTTCGCTGATTCCCTCAGGGTTTGTTTGGTTTGCCAGTGGTTCTCAGGGGGCTCTGAGTAGTGAAGTGTGGAGGGTGGGACAAAAATGATTAGGACAGACTGTGTGTGTCAATGTTGGAGGTAAGGAAATAATCTAGTCAGGCAACCGAGACCTTGAGGGTCTCTGTTGCTCCTTCTTTCTCTGATCCTTGTAATTCACACATACTGTCACACGACTCTGAGTCATTGACTTGGCTTTCTGCTTGGGCAGTGAAGCATTCCTTTACCCTTCAGCTTTGTAAGTTGCTGTACACATTGGGGAGGTGCATAACGGCATATTCTCTAAACCGGCCTGAATATAGAGGTTCCTTAAGACTGATTAGTTGACTTGTTTATCAAGCAGCCTACTGACTAATCAACTACTTGATCTTTAGAATGCTCTGTATAATTGGATTGGTTTTAAGTTCAACTAATACCTCCCGGACAAGTTCTTAGGGCAGTTATGTTTTTGCATTTAAAATGAGCCAGAGGAAATGCACCAGAATGCATAAATCTTGAGATGAGTTTTTATAACATAGACTATTTTTAACTTGACACACCATGTTAAAACACACTTTAAAAAATGTGTGAGATGCAACTCTTTTAAAGAGTTTTTGAAAGGGATTTCACCATGCAAATTGTCTAACAGCTAAGCACAGCCAGTGCTCATTAAAGGACTAAAATGATCAAAACATAAAAGAAAAAAATCTGATTAACCTGATTCCACACAATCAGATTTCACCAGATTAAATCTGATTTCACTAATTGACTTGTTAAACAATTGTGCATTGTTAAACAAGTCTGTGGTCGTGATCTCTCATTTAAAATATTATTTTAATGTTACAATATTTTGGGACAAAATACTGTTTTTTAAATAATCTTGTGATTAGTCATAGTATCCACTTCATACTTCATTCAGAGCCTGGCTCTGTGTCCATGGCCATTACAAAATGTATTATGTTTACATGCTAATAGCTCTCTTTTAATGCCTCTACAAGTTGCAATCAAACAGGCTAATGAGGGCCATCAGCAGAGCCAACATTCAGTGGTACAAACATGCCTCCACAGGACTTTCCCTGTTTGCTTGTCTAAAAAGTCATAAAACTGTAGGTGCTCTTGTGTGATTTGGCAGAGCCTTTAGGTATGCAGTAAACAAGACGATCTGGCCTCTAGGTTGATTCTCTCACCTAATTAGCACTGACATATCAATGTTTGAAAAATAGAGAGATTTCATTCTAAAGAAGCTCAACATGCTTTTAATTGGCTAGTTGACACATTCACCTGGCAATGCCTAAATACTTAATACTTAAATACTGCTAAAATTTTCTAAAAATGTATGTTCTAAACATTGAAAAAGCAGGTCTAAAGCATTGCTGGTTGAAGAACTATCAATGTATCAAAAGGGGTATTTTATGTGCTCAGAAAAGAAAGAAAAGCCTGTTAACCATAATTCTGTCAACCAAATAGCCAAAACAGCCAAGAGTCTATCAAAATATATCTTTAATTTTACATATGCAAAGTGTCTTAAAACAGACTAAAGACAGATGTTTCAGCTCATGCTTCCTAAAGATAAAAAAAAGGTGTGCAGACAATTTTGGCTATTTAGTCGACTATTGTTTATTTAATGCTTACTACACAGCGCTCTGGAATAAATATTCTGATTGGTTAGCATCAGCATCGGGCAACCAATTATTTCAAATAATGACTATTGACTATCAATCTGTATAAATGACTGTTATGCATGACAACATTAGGGTTAGGGTTATTGTTAGCGCTCTGCTACTGCTAAAATAAACTGGGTTAGTATTTTACATCTTTGTCTGCTTACCATTACAGCTACATTGTGGCTAAATATTGATGGGTTTTTGAGTAATTTGTCAATTCTAAACACTTTGATATTAGATATTACCATTTTACCATGTTTGTTGTAGACATAGTGCATTAATATACATTTCTGTATGGTCACATATGTGCACATATCTTTTTTTACAATTTCTTTAAACAGAACACCAAAATGTCAACTATTCTTTTTATAAAGAAGTATCTGACCTGACTAATACAGCCCATTTAAAGCATTAAAGGAGGAAACAGTTGATTCTAAATAAAGGGACATGTCCACCCGCTTCTACGAAGACACAAGCAAGGTTGTTATTGTATCTACAGGGCAGACGTGTACTTAGGGCCAACATATCAGAGACAGAGGCAGCGTCTCTTTGCCTCTCCCCCCATCATTTGCATACATTTCCATCCTTCTGCAAATGGCGCTCCAACATGCCATATGTGCAGACCGTTTAAGAGAGACCTAGAGGCTCTGCGAATGGGAGACATGTGTATGGATTTGATAAGGGTAATATATGTGTGTATAAATAGATTTACATGGAACAGTTGAATTAGAAGTGGGATCAATCATTGTTGAAGGCTTATGGGTGGCTAAAGAGATGGAGGGGGAGGAAAGGCTGTGGAGGAGAGACAGGGGAGATGGAGGAGGAGGAGATGAAGAGGAGAGAGGTGTTCAGTATGCATCAGTGCACCCGCGTCCCTCCTCAATGGTCCGTTCATATAGAGATGGGGACCCTTGGGGGCAAGGGAGTCGCTTAACTGTCAGTTGTCTGACATGCTTGTTTCACTTGTGATTTAGTGATGTACACAGAAGTGTGTTTGATTTTATAGGGATACTTAATGACTTTATACATGTAAACCCCTTTATTTCCATTTCTCTCTATTTTATTTTGTCTCTCCTCTTTTGGCAGTAGCTCTACAAAATGCATTTACTAGGATTGGTTAACCACATAGTTGTAGAGGTTGAATTCAGACTTTAATCAAAAAATATATGAGCTGTTTTCTCAATTTTCTATGAGGTTTGCAATTTTTGCAACCATGTTACTACAGTTGACAGATCCAATTTAGATCTATTAATATTTATCAAATTTCACTAAATGAAGCAATCACAGTAATGGCTAACATTTGGATCCAAATGCAGGTCTGTAGTGTTTGATAAAGATACATTTCCCTAAATTATAATAAAAAAGTATAGTCTCAGTATTTGTGCAGTATTTAACAATGCAACACAATTATTTGCTTGCTTTTCTGCCATTACTTCTTTAACCCTTTTGTGAAAATAATAATTTGGAACAACTAAGATGAGTATATAAGAACAAAACTTTCTTTTTTAAGTGAACTGTTTCTTTAAATATGTAAAATAAATGTAAAATTAAAAAGGCATTATGTAACTCAGTTAGAATATAACACTTGAATTGGCTCTGCTGAGTTCACTCACAAAGCTGTGCAGGAAAAAATGTCAGATGTAATCTGTTTTCTCGTGTAGTTTACATTCATAAGGATAAGCTTAATGTGGAACAAGCTGTGTGTGGCTGTGTAGAGCACACAAATACATCATACATGCACATTCCAGATGAATTAGATTTACTGCGGGCTCTTAAATTTAGAGACGTGTGCAGACATTTGCATATGATTTATGTCAGTCATGGCTGTTTGCAGATAAAAGAGACATTTTAATGCATTTGTATAATGCATGGTCCTGACTGAGAAAAATGAACTGGTTCCAAACACATTCACACACGCTCTTTTCTTTGAATGATTTTTACACTCTTGCATATTCAAAACTTTGGTAACTCGTCCCACAAGGTTTGTTGTAGACTCATGAATGAGGGGTCAAATTGACGAGATTATTGAGGAGAGGTGTGCTATGACTTTTATAAGTGATCAGGTGTATGATGTTTTTAGGGCGTATGAAAAATTGGCTGAAAAATTCCATAGACTTCACATTGAGCTGAGTTTGTTACGTTATAGCTTTGCATCAAAATGTCATAGAGACTTGTCTGTGGGCTCATATCGCTTAGATTAGCGAGCAGAAACAAATGGTGACATTTAAACTCATAGCCAAGCCCTAGCAACCAGTTGCAGTACCCTAGCAACCACCCCATTGACTTCCATTTATAAAGGTGAGAGGCATAAGACCATCATAGAGACAAGTGTGTGGCTTCTTTTGATTCAGACTGTGAAGTAGTCTTTAATTATCACCATTAAAACTGCCCAGCCATGCTCTAGTAACCATTTACAGCACCCTAGCAACCAACATGAATTAGCTATACCAAAACATCATAGAGACATGGACGTTAGAGATTTAAAATGTGCCCACAAACCTGTTTTTGAGATGTGTCACTGTAATTGTGAAGTTATTATATAAAAAATTGGTCCGTCTGTGACCAATATTGAGATCTTTGTTCTTAAATGAAAATAAATGAATGACACCACAAACACAATTCAAGCAGAATGTAAATTATGAAGTAATCTGTCCCTCAAAAAACACAAGGATCATTAATAAAAGGTTTAAATGAGTTTTTATGAGATGTTATGACCAATGAGATGTTGCTTTCGAAATTTGTTTAGGCTTTTTTACCACTGTAATAATGAAAATGAGTTTTGTTCTATTACAGTAATAAAATCTGCATCACGTGCTTAGTTATCATAAAATGTTTGCATGATTGAATGAAAAATTTAAGCAAACTAGATTTTTTTGTTTTTCTAAATTTGACTTTAAACGGAATCATGATATTAATTGTTAGCATGAGATTCACCCACCGAAGCACAGACCACTTACATATTCATCCTGTGTCACTTACACTGTTATTGTTAATCTATCAATGGAACCTTTTAGCACTCTCTCTGTCTCTCTCTCTTTCTGTCTCTGTACGAGGTGAAGGATTTGGAGGCTGGGATCAGAACTGTCAATTTGATCGTCTGTTTCTGAAAAAGAGTGAGATAGTCAAGCTTCATTCTTAAATCTCATGTTAAATATGAATACAGCCACTTAACTAAGGACATGTACAAGGTTTTTATTTTATGCTGTGCATGTCTATATGAGTCTATACACTGCATATGTCTGTAACAACATAAGCAAAGTGGGGCATGTGATAAAAAAGAATCCATTGTGTGTGTGTTGAGATAAGGGTTGTTGGAGCTCTTGAGGTGGATAAGATACAGTATTTTGCTGTTGTTTAATTAATTAGACTAATCAATTAACAGCAAATAAATCATGATGAAGTATCCCTTATTTTTCTACAATGAATGTGGTAACCTTAATTATGATAATAATTTTAAATGATCTTTAGAATAACAATAAAAGCTGCATTTTTAAAGCTGTATTAGACTGGCTCTTTATAATATAAATAATCACTATACAAGTTCTAAATCAAAATAAAAGAACAACATTTTGACATTCTGTGTTTGTTTCTATGATTTCTGTCATTTTTTCTCTCTCTCTGTTTCTCTGTGTGTGTGTGTGTGTGTGTGTGTGTGTGTGTAGAAGTGTGAAAGTTGCAACTGTAGTCATTTCACCAAAGGCAGGAATAGACAGAGACAGAGCAATAGAGACAGAGCAGAAAGAGAGGCAGAGAGAGAGAGAGAGAGAGAAAGAGAGATGTTGTTGGTGACTCCAGGGCTAGAAGCCTAAATGCACCACACAGCATTAACATCTGAGTGAACCATCTGACCCCATACTCATGAACTCATGCACTGGAAAATACATTCCACTGCTTTCTATTTACCTGACACATTTCATGTTTCTCTCTATGACAACATGCTAATGTAACTTCTGTACAAAGCAGAGCAGGGCTTAACTGTCTATGCTAAATAAAGAGCCATATTTCCCAGAATGAATGGCTCTATGTGTGTTTCTGAGGGGGTGTAGATGTGAGAGTAGTGCCAGGGATCATAAAGTCAGATTTGGCTGTCTATTCCTGGTCTTTTTACTGTAATTTATATAGTAAAATTATATAGTAAAATATATAAATTAATTGTAAAAGTATCACATATTTTATTACATTATTTAATATATGCAATTTAAATATTTTAACATGTGAGCCGTGCTGGTAAAATGTGTCAGAATTACCAGCTACAGGAAAACAAGTGAAGTTCATTAAAGTTCATTAAGCACATTACACATTAAACAACTAAAATTATCTTTAATTGTACATTTTCGGTGATGTGTATCTTCCTAAATCTTTCATTTGTTTTAATAATCTATTTAATCAATTTTTTTCTGGTCTCTTCTTGACATCTGGTGCTTCAGACTGGTGTAGCTCATTCATTTCAACACATCACATATCACATTAAAGGTTTTTCACTTTTAAGAATTTTCTTTAAATGTTCTCATTGTAACTCACTTTATATGTAATAAATAAAACATAGACTATTAGCAGTCATTTTTTATTTCTTTTTTATTTTTAATTACAGTAATAAGAATTTGAATCCTAATAACCTCCTTCATTTAACATGCAAATATAAATTCCTATGTCTCACTTTTGATATGGAGGTTTCATTAGATTCACCCATATAGTAGCCATGACTCACAAACAATCCCTTGGGCAGAACATGCCCATCTCCTGTGTCAACTCACTGTCCCTCTCTCTCTCTCTCTTTCTGACACCCTCCTTTAAGTGCTTTATATAAAGCTGAGAGTGTGCAGAAGAGGAGAGAGAGGGGTGTGTTCTGCTGATGAGAGACAGACTGCAATCTGAACCTCTGTGAAGCTCTACGGCAGCTCTGGCTCCTGTCAGCCCCTCCTGACTGAGAGCATCTGAGGTTCCTCTCACCTCTGGGGGATTATTTTCAAATGAAAGCATCAGTTATGCAGGACGTCAACACAAGCTCTCAGCACTCGTACAGTGAAATGCACCTCATTCATCCATAATAACCTGAAGTGCAAAGATGGTCATCATTCAGAGCAAGCAGTTAATGACACTGTATATATACAGTATATATATATATATGACATTCACAAAGTTCTACTCTTCCCTGCATTTATTAAATATTCAATAAAGCACATCAATAATTTTATTAACACATTTTATATTTAAGGTGATTTTTTTTTTAAAGAAAAATAGTTTTAAACTATGTATGTGTCGTTTGTGGTTTGATTCCACTGATTATATGAAAACTGGTCTGTGGGCAATGTTAGCTTAGTTTGGGGCAGGTGATTTTGTTTTGTTGACAGATGGGGTGAAACAAACATTTATTTTTAAAAATTTTCATTCTACTAGTGGGGCAGAAATTATGCACTCCAACTTTAAATTCTATTTTCAGAATTTCAAAGATTTGGAGAAAAGGGGCAGTAGTTGGAGAATTGAGATTGGAAAATAACAGTTGGACTATAACAACAAATTTTGGCATTCCTGCCTGGCTCAAAAACACACAAAATGTTTTTTTTATTTATTTTTTATTTATTTTTTCCTAAGGAGAGAGAAAGGAAACACAAAAAAGTCTTGCCATTGATTTAGCAGTAAAAAAGAAGAGATTGAAGGAAGAGATGTTTAGTGCCAGGATACCGTTGAGATGCTGCTGTGATTGACAGCTCAGTGTGTGAGCTTGGCGGGGCTGCAGAATTCTGCTTCTTCACTGTAGTCTGCAAAGCTGCTCTGAGCACACAGTGTCAATTAGAACACAACCACAGTCATAGACCTCTTCAACTCGTCCAAAATCCTCTTTCCAATCCCCATTTAGGATATTTATTTTGCCTTTGTATTTTTTATCTCCTTTCATCTGTAATTCATTCTGTTGTATATTCTTCATCTAAAATGTATTTCCGTCATGCTTCTCTATTTGAATTAAATAATAAGCAGTGGGTGGTTGTAACAAGCAGAGAGTTACTTTCTTTCATTAGAAGTTATATTATAATCTGACAACCAGTTATAAAGGCTTCACCCCTGCAGCAGAGAATGAAGCGATTCTTGTTCTGATAACTGCGTAATTATAATGAGAAGTTGAATTGAAAATGAACATGAATATCAACATGAATATATGTGGTATGTCCCCTTTTGCTTAAATGACAACATACACTTGAGTTGGCATTAACTGTACAAGTTTAAGCAGAACCTGATTGTTCATGTTATCCCATCATGATTTCAGGAAGAACATTTTCTTCCTCAGAAGTAAATCTAACCTTTTGTGCGAAGGAGTACGTGACAGATTTGTGTTAGATTACATTACATTTACGTTACATAGTGACCTAGAAATAGTGTATAGTTATAGTGTACACATGCAATATATATATACATAATATTTGTTATATGGCTTTATGGAGTTTCAAAAAAGCTGGTAGATAATTTCACAGAAATTTAATAAATTTTTCTAGACAGTGAATAAACATTATAAATCTTATATATTTAAAAAAATGAATATTTTATTTAAATACTTCTTTACAGCAAAGATTCCAGAGTGACATTTAGCAGAAGAGCCAATCAGCCGGTGTGAAGTTACTGCACCAGTGGTTTAACTCTGAACACCTTGTGCTCCACGGTGAGGCGTGTCTGAAATCAGAGGATGCCATAAACACCTTTGCTGTTGACATCAGCAACACAGCATGTCTGAACATGATCTGCCTCACGCTACACAAACATAAACATAGGCAGAGACCAAAACACCCCACCCAGCACAGGGGCCTCATTATCACATGCCTGTTTAGGCACAATAATACTGCATTTAACTCAAAAACAAGCGTTTGAGTTCCCACAACTGCTAGAACTGAGACTGGTGTATTCTTACGCTGTGGGGTGGCCAGACCCTCACTGTATTATTAACCAATTATATTATCTATTTAGAGCAACTGCACTGTAGTATGTTTACACAGCCTTTTTACTGTAATGCCACCCAGAGGCGACTAGCATGAGGTACTTTTGTTTTTAAAAGCGTAGGAGCACAATTGGCTAGTCCACCTGCTTTTCTAAAATGCAAAAAAAAATTTTAGAACATAAGCGTAAATTTATTTAAAGCATGGCAATAATAAATTGTAGAATTGCTTTCCTCTCATTTACATTATAGTCAGATTTCTGATTGGTTGAAATTCAAATCTCAAACCCACTGTAGCACCACCAGATCTACACTTTCAAATGAGAGAAATCTAAAAAAAATAAGCATAAAGGACGCAAATAAAAATAAGTGTAGGAAAGGGCTAAACTGTCCCTATAACATCACTGTCTGTCTCCATCAGTACTATTCTTTCACTACAGATACAAGTGCTTGTAAAGCGGTTTAAAAATGATCCTGGCACAAGCTAAAGCTGATAGTGGCCAAAACTATTAGATGGTTGAGCTAGAACGTAGCATTAGCCAAGTGAAAATGCCAACGGCTCTGAGAAAGTGACTCACTCATTTTATTGTCAGTTATTCACCCTGTAGAACTCGAAGCCAGCCAAAGTCACCTCTCTAGGTGCAGAGAGCAATTTTTCTCTACATCTGAGACAGGCCAGTAAGCTTTGCACATCCGTAACACACTCCTGTGTGAAATGGAGGCACCAGTCCAGCCAGTCCAAAGTCATTACTGCTACTTCATCCATCTTTTCACACTGAAGGCATATTCGTCAGTCTCTGAGGGAGACAAGTGAGCCTCTTGCCATGCAAGCTCTCATGGGCTGATTTATTGGTTCAGAACATAAACTTCCTGTTCGGCTAGTGATCAGTCATGTAATGGGCAGTTGTTCACCATCTTTGTTGAGGTGTTTTAGAGCGATGATGAGAGACAGACTCTCAGATAAGGTTGA
The DNA here is from genome assembly GCA_036877625.1 of Ambastaia sidthimunki. Lineage (NCBI taxonomy): Eukaryota > Metazoa > Chordata > Actinopteri > Cypriniformes > Botiidae > Ambastaia > Ambastaia sidthimunki. Next base: position 10,727 of record JAZGTK010017821.1, read on the forward strand.
TTGAGTCTGTCAGCTTTGTGCTATGATGGATAAAACACTCTGTTCTGTACAGCTGACCTCTGAACTACACAGGTCAAAGCTGTGTAATAGCCACACAAACAAATGCACATACACATGCAATTTCAGTGCCATAAAATTATGAAGTTAATGTGCACACTAAAATCTCTTACAAAGTGATGTGGTAGTGCTGTGGTACAGTGATGGGGTTATGAAGTATTACTTTCCATATTTTTACTGTGGTAAAAATAAAACAATTAAAAACACACATACAAAACACATTTGTTTTTTTAATTATGGGGAATTTAAATATTAAACAATTTTGTCACATTCACACTCAGAAAATTCTTAAAAATTATCATTAAATTATTGATATATAAAATGCTAAAAATAAAAAGAAGAAAAATATTAATAAAAACCTATTCCTTACACTAAATTTACTAATAAATTACAAAAAATCTCAAACAGATTTTAAAGAATGGCAAAACATGTTCTGAACTTTATCTCCTCAACATTTTGCTATGATAGTTTTACTAAGTAACTGCTTCTGTCCATGTAAATATGTGGTCTGAACACTGGTCTGAAAGGCACAGGATGCTGAGAAGATAAATCCAACAACCTGCTCTCTGTTTTCCACCTATAAGCCACTGACAGATTTACACAATGCATCTAAATTTTCCTGAATTGCACCAGAGGCACTTTACTCCCATCACCTTGACCTTTGACCCGACCCTGGAATCCACCAGCACACCAATCTTCAACCTTTCAGTTAAACACTACACCACCAAATTTCAACTAAATTCCATATTAAAGGCAAATTTGCTGTTACAGCATTAAAATGAACCTCCATCAAAATATTACATTTGAATGCCGTAAGCATATTTCAGTCATGTGCAGTAAAGTACACAGAACAAAAAGAATATAAATAGTGCTGTGTGGGCCAAAGCACATGTGTGCAAAATGCACAACAAAACCTGATTTCTTGCCATTGCAGATAAAAAAAAAGGTCTGGATATGTGTTGGTCAGCTGTAAAGTGTTTGATTAAAAGGTGTTTGTCTAATCTCATATCTACCCTGAGGCTTCTCTGCAGACATTGAGGGACAGTTGGAAGAGTGTTGAGCCAGCATGCATTTGAGTTGTGTAAGCACATTTACTGATGCGCCCCCCCCCTCCACTGGCATTCAATTCCCAGGTGGCTCGTTCACCAGTATGCCCCCTCTTTACGAAGTGTGAAGCATGTTGCCCACGGTTCAAGGGGAAGAACAAATTATGGGATGAAGCGTACAGCGTTCATTCATCCTGTGAAAGTATTGTTTGCTGTCTGCCCATGAGACAGGCATTCTGAAGACATGCTGACACAAACATCTACTGCAGCCTTACGTGTATCAGAAA